>CAIGQZ010008319.1:1803949-1848469 GCA_903798205.1 Danio tinwini
AGTTAGTAAATCAGCATACTATCATCTCAAAAACATTGCAAGAATCAGATGCTTTGTTTCCAGTGAAGACTTAGAGAAACTTGTTCATGCTTTTATCAGCAGCAGGGTGGATTACTGTAACGGCCTCCTCACGGGCCTTCCCAAAAAGACAGTCAGACAGTTGCAGCTCATCCAGAATGTTGTGGCCAGGATTCTGACTAGAACCAGGAAATCAGGGCACATCACACCTGTCCTCAGGTCCCTACACTGGCTCCCAGTTACATTCAGAATAGATTTTAAAGTATTATTACTTGTCTATAAATCACTAAATGGCCTAGGACCTCAATACATTACAGATATGCTGACTGAATACAAACCTCATAGAACACTCAGATCTCTAGGATCATATAAACTAGAAATTCCAAGAGTTCAGTCAAAGCAGGGTGAATCGGCTTTCAGCTACTACGCCCCTCGCTGCTGGAGTCAGCTTCCAGAAATGATCAGATGTGCTCCAACATTAGACACATTCAAATCCAGACTGAAAACACATCTGTTTAGCTGTGCCTTTACTGAATGAGCACTGTGCTACGTCCGACAGATCACACTATTGCTCTTTTCTTTTTCTTCTTTTATAACCCATTTAACACATTTTTATCTGTTTTTAATCATTCTTATTATTTGCTTTTTTATTTTCTTACACTTGTCTTTTTATTCTTGTTTATGTAAAGCACTTTGAATTGCCACTGTGTATGAAATGTGCTATATAAATAAACTTGCCTTGCCTTGCCTTGCTTTGCAAACAAACTGTTATTTCTGAATGGGCTAATGCTGGGATTTAGATGATTTGAAGCAAAAATATTTGTTGAACATGTACAGTATGTGCCTAAAGCATTCACTCAATGTCATTAGCTCATTTTTGGCGGAAGTGACGATTTAAGAGTTCACACTTAGATATTGCTTGATGCTATTAGCAGGTTTGGCATGATGTCCCGGGAGAGAACCCTGAGTTCGGAGATTGTTGAGCCCAGGACTCCCACCTGGTCGATTGAGCATGTAAGGGGAGTACGAGATCAGGTAGTTCTCGAGAGCTCCCCATGGTAAAGAAAGAAAAGGGGGAGAAGGGGTGGATGGGGGGTTTCTTCGGAATACGAAGATAAGGGAGTAGTTTTTTACTAGGCTACTTACAGTGAGTTTGGAATAATCTGATTGGCTAACTAGTCATTGTAGATGAGAGACCAGCTGTGGTCAATCATATCACATGCTCCTCTCGAAATTGGTTTGTGAAACTTCACTTAGCGGCTTTTGCATCTAAACACTCTTATTATATTTTACAAAAAAAAAATTCTTTTAGTATGTGTAGATAATTAAATATTATAAACATGACTGCACTTAACTGTTTTTGGCCTGGTTCTCAAAGGAGAACCTATATATGTTGCTTGGTCCTCACAGTGTTCATGGCACAGACATCCTATCACATCCATATATAAAAATGTTTGCAACATTTTGAAATATATGTTGCATATATACACACTCAAGAAAAATATAATTGCAACACTTTTGTTTTGCTCTAATTTGTCATGAAGATCAAAGATCTACAACATTTACTATTTGCACAAAAGGTCTATTGCTCTCAAATATTGTTCATACATTTTTAAAAATATGTGTTAGTGAGCACTTCTTTGCTGAGATAAACCAAATAGCTGATTAGACAGCATAATTATTGCCCAGGTGTGCCTTAGGCTGGCCACAAGAAAAGGACATTCTAATATTTGCAGTTTTCACATAGCACAATGCCAAGATGTCTCAAGTTTTTGAGGGAGCATGCAATTTGGATACTGACGGCAGAAATGACCACCAGGACTTTTGCCTGTGAATTGAATATTAATTTCTTAACCACAAGTCTCTAAATGCATTTCAAAAAATTTGGCACTACATCTAGCCATCCTCACTACCACAGACTATGTGTAACCACACTAGCCCACGACCTCCACATCAAGTGTCACCTGAACAGCTTCTGCAACAATCAGTTTACATAACAAAAGGATTTCTACACAAACTTTCAGAAATGTCTCAAGGAATCTCATCTGCATGCTCATCGTTCTCATCTGGGTCGTGACTGCAGTTTGTCATTGTAACCGACTTGAGGGCTACTTAATTTTGATGGTGTCTGACACTTTAGAGAGGTGTTCTCTTCATGGATGAATCTTGGTTTTCACTGTACAGGGCAGATGGCAGACAGCATCTTTGGCGTCATGTCGGTGAGCGTTTTTTGCTGATGTTGTAAATCAAGTGGCCCATGGGGGTAGGTTGGATTATGGAATGGGCAGGTGTATATTATGTGAAACGAACGCAGCTGCATGTTATTGATGACATTTTGAATGCACAGAAATACAAAGCCTAGATCCTGTGGCCCATTGTTTGTGGCTTTCATCTCTGAAAATCACCTTATGTTGCAGCATGATAATGTATGGCCCATGTTCCAAAGATCTGTACACAATTCCTGAAAGCTCAAAACAGTAGAATACTGGCAAGCACAGTTTCCAGTATTTGCTTGTAAAATCAAGAAGAAAACAGCTAAATACGCTCCGCCTCTTTGCCCCTTGTATGGTATGCCCCGGTTGGTGCGAGGACACGGTAACAAAATGGAGACGGTTGGCCACGACAACTGGTAGCTTCTTTTATTTTTATTTTTTATTTTTTTTATTTTATGCATTAGTAGTTAACAAATACAGCAAAAACAGGCAACAAACAAAATGCCAAAGATAATTGCAATAAAAAAAATAAAAATAAAAAAAAACATGGAGGACAATTATAAGATGCCAAAAACAGATTCATAATAGCTTACAATAGACTGAGCTTTTAAATTTTTTACAGTTTTGAGAGACTTCATTAACAGAATAAGTTTGTTGACAAAATCCGTGTATAAAGGAGGATATTTTGAAAGTCTACATTTGTGGATAAAGAATTTACCATTTAAAATAATAAAATTAACAAAATTGTTAATTAGTTTATCACCGTTTTCAAAATAACAAATAATTTCTTTTGCATTCAGTGTCATCAACATATTATTTTCAGTCTTTCCAAAACAATTGCACACTCTGACAATCAACAAAAAAGTGACATAATGATTCCTCGCTGTTTTTACAAAATGAACATTCTTTCTCAATATTTAAGAATTTGGAAAGTAACACGTTGGTTGGGTATACTTTATGTAAACTCTTTAAATGAGTTTCTCTTACTTTATTTGAAATGCAAAATTTGTATGGTAGCAGCCATGCTTTTCTCCAATTGACCTCCCATAATAAAGAATTCCAATAAAATTTCCGTCTTGGAATAACTCTATTTTTATCATTAAATACTTGCCTTATGTCTTTATTAGTACATTTTTTGTCAAATACTTTTTACCATTTATCAGGAAATTACATTCTTTATTTTCTATCGTATAATAGGTCAAATGACTGCACATTAAACTAATGAGTCCCGAGGGGATAGCTTTGATCACTGTCGAAAATTCTTTCAATTTAACAGGAAAATTGAACTTAGATAAAAATGATTCATATGAATAGATACTTAAAGATGAATCAAATAAATCACTTAAATATACCAACCCATGTTCCAGTTATTTCTCCAGAAATATACTCTTTCCTTTAACAGTAATCAATTCGTTATTCCAAATGTTCATTCTGTGAGGAGAAAAATTATGCACAAAGCAGATTTTCCAAGACAAGAGTGCTTGCTCATGAAATTTAGATAATTTCACTGGTAATTTTGAAGGTGAAAAAGTCAAAAGAAACTTGAGACCACCCACCTTCTTAAAGACACTGTGTGAAATATAAAACCATAATAATTCAGGGTCAATTGCACATTTTTTCATCCAATTGATTTTGAAAGTATTGTTCATAACTATATAATCTAATATCTCAAAACCTCCATTGCATTTCTTCTCTGCCAATACTGAATTTTTAAGCTGGGGATGTTTGTTTTTCCAACAAACATTTACTAATAATTTGTTCATTTCTTTACAGAGTCAGGAATAAATAAAGACAGTCCTGGGAAAATAAATCTGGACAAGCCTTTTACCTTTGTTAATAAAATTCTACCTAAAAAGGAAAGATCCCTTCTTAACCAGTTGTCAAAAATCATTTTTGTTTTTTTAATTTTGTTGTTAAAATTACGTTGCTGCCTCACTAATACGTTTTTGGATATAAATATTTCTAAATATTTAACACATTCTTTAACTGGAATATTAAACAACAATTTCTCACCAGAATTATGCACCAGAAGAATCTCACATTTTTTAAGATTTAAATGAAGACCTGAGGCATTTGAAAAAACTTTTAACTAAATCAATGGCTGTTTTAGTTTGACACTTATCTTTCAAAAATAGAGTTGTATCATTTGCCAATTGTGATATTTTTATTTCCCTATCAAATAAAGTTATGCCATTCAAATTTGGATTCCACAACAGTCAAAAACAAAAATGGAAAAGTTGCGCAACCCTGCCTCACACCCCTATTGATAAAAAAACAACAACTTTTGGTTGTTTTGTTCTGTACTATAACTGAACTATTGATGCCTTTATAGAACATTTTAACAGTCTGAATAAATTTATTTCCAAAACCAAACATATGTAAACCCTGTAACAGAAACTGGTGCTCAATTGTGTCAAATGCCTTATAAAAATCAAGGAACAAAATAAGTGCCTCTGAATTGACAAATTGTTTATAATCTAGTAAATCTAATTCCAGTCTAATATTTGAACTAATATGGCGTTTTGCCATAAAGCCAGTTTGGGATTCATTTATTATGTCACTTAAACCACTTTTTAATCTAGTAGCATAAACCAGGGCTAATATTTTATAATCAACGTTTAATAAAGTGATTGGTCTCCAATTGTCTATTAATAAAGGATCTTTATCTGGTTTTAAAATTAAACTAATAACACCTTGTTTCATTGTTAAACTCAATTCTTTCTGCTTTAAACATTCTTTATACATATTGAGTAAAGGATTTTCTATCAGGTCCCAAAAAGCACAATAAAATTTAACAGTTAATCCGTCTGTACCAGGGGATTGTCCTTTTTTCATGGAGGAAAGCGCTTTAGAAATCTCAGATTTAGAAATATCCTTACAATATTCTCTGTAATCATTAGAAACTATTGGAACAAAATTGTCAACTGTTTGTAAAAACTGTCTTATTTTTCCATTGTCAGTATTAGAAGTATAAAATGTTTCATAAAATGTAAAAATAAACAATGTTATATCTAAAAGGTTATTGGAAGTACTTTCATTTATTTTCAGGGATAAAATAGAATTTTCTAAGAAAATTCCTTTTCTCAAGGGAGAAAAAATAACTAGTATTTTTTTCTCCTTCCTCTAGCCATTTAGCTCTTGACCTCACATAGGCACCTTTAACTAATTCTGTATACAGTTTATCTAATTCTAAATTTAGAGAACATCATTTAGATTTGTTGTCATCTGGTAGAGAATTTTGTTGAATTAAAGAATTAAGTTTATCAGTTATTTCTGTAATTTTTTAAGTTTGTTTTTCATTCTTTACCTCTTTTCATAGAAATTATTCTAACTTTAAATTTAAAGAGTTCCCACATGTTTGTATAATAAAAAAAAATCTTTAAAACATTTGCTAACAGTTTAACTTGTTTCACAAAGTGATTGTCAGAAAGTAGGGTGTTATTAAATTTCCAATATCCGCGAACTGAATTACCTTTACACCCATCAAAATATATCGATATTAATTTGTGATCTGACAGAGGGGCACAAATAATTTTTGTTTCCAAAACATGTTAAAATTAAATCATGTGGAATTAGCCAAAAGTCTATTCTTGATTTTAAAGAAAAATAGCTATTACTCCAAGTATATTCAAGGGAATTGGGGTTCAAATATCTTCCTACATCTAGAATTTGCAACTTGTCAGTTATAAAGGAATATAAATTTGAAAATTTTGAACTAGTAATTTTAGAGGGGAAATGATCAACAGCATCATTTGGGGCATCATTAAAATCACCACTTATAATTATCTTTCCATTTTTGTACTTCTTCTTTAAATCTGTTATAGTATCACCAATCTTTTTAAACAGTTCTAAATTATGGGTTCTGACATAATATCTATTAAAGTAGAGTTGTCCAATTTAACAGTCAATAGGATCCATCTTCCATTATCTGAATGAAAAGTTTCCACAACTTTGTCTTTAAACTTATTAAATAAAATTGCCACACCTGCTGAGTGATTGGATCCATAACAAAAAATGGCAAAATCTCCCCATTGAGTTTTCCATAAATTAGAATCAGTCACATGAATGAGTCCCTTGAAAAAAAAAGAATTTGAGCTTCTGTGTGTCTTCCAACAAGAAAAAGCCTTTCTTTTAACAGCGTCGCGAATGCCTCGAACATTTAAAGAAATTAACTTAAAGTTATCGAACCTGTAATCAGAAATCTCTAAATAGAACTAATTAACAAATATAAAATAGAATTACCTTTGGATAAAGAGTGTAATATGGAGAAAACATGAAATATTCATTTCTTCAAATTTTAGTTAGTTGCATCGTTCCCGATAAAGATTTAACGGCCCGTGGCAGTTATCATAATCTCAGGTGTCAGGCACACTGACACGCATTCTTTCGATGAAGGCAAATCCTCCTCGGAAGCCGGCCTTCTTGCCCTCTTCTCTTGCTTGTTTCACCAGTGGCCATGCTATTTTCCTTGCAGCTCATTCCTCTGATGACAAATCTTCTTTGATTTGTAGCTCGTTTTTCTTTCAAGTACGAATTCTCTTTAGCATCTTTCCACACTGCATCGCGGTGAAGACGCATGGCAAACTGTGCAATTATCACTCTGGGGCGATCGTCGCCTTTTTTTTTTTCCAGTCGGTGCACTGAATCCATGACATCTGGAAGTTTGTGCGCGATCGTTGGCGATACTTTGGAAAAGATCTTGATAACAGCCTCTCTTACATCATTCTCCTTGTTCTGCCCAGCCTCTTTTACACCGTAAATCCTGAGGTCCCATCTCCTTTTATAATTCTGCATCCTAATGCACGTGTCTTTCAACTGCTTGTTTTCTTGTTGTAACATGGTGACATTTTTTTCCAACCATAGAATCTTCTCTTTGTGCGATGTACTGTCTCTCAGTAATTCACTTACGGTGGTAGAAAGAGTGGGGATAGAAGATGCAGTGTTCTCCAAAACTCTCTCCATGGACTACACTCTTTGAAATGTCCCATCACATTTTGATGCCAGTTCAGCCACAGCATTAATGAGTGAATCAATTTTCTCATCAATGTTCATTTTTAATTTTCCTTTTTTTCCGGGTGGGCTTTTGGTCGGTGTGTAAATAAGAGATGTATCTGTTATTTCGTCGTCCGTTTCGGCGCCACTTGTTCTGCCTTTCTCCTCAGTTGCCATTTCTATATCTTTAAACACGACTTTATCTCTATTTCTTTTTTACCCATCTGAGCATGATCTACACATGACATAACAAGAGATACGTTCAATTTCTTTCTGGATTTTTAAGTTGTTTCATGTTAATCTGTAAAAAGCCTGACGACACCACTCAAAACGTGACTGTTTGGATGAACGCCATCTTGCCCCCCCCCCACGCCCCTTAGGTAGCTTCTTTTGGGTTCTTCATAAACCTATAGGTGACGTCACGGATACTATGTCCATATCTTTTACAGTCTATGGTCTGTACCTGTGCAGCTGCTGGTGTCTCTGGAGTAGTGCTGGTCATGCCACTTCATTTTCTTTTGTGACAATTTTCAGCATTGAACCTTTATGTACAATACAAAGGAAATTTGTCATTTAAAGAAAAAACTCATGACATACCATTAAAACAATGAGCTAGTCAAGGACTCTTCACAATGTGTCTAAACTACAACCAAATGTGGATTTAACTTGCACTAAAATCTATGGTGACAAACACTGAGCCTTACTGTCAATATAAATCAAAGACTTTTGTGGTTTTTAAAAATTAAAAAGTGTCTTAAAATGAGTGTATTTTTAAACAAAAACTGTAACATTCAGAAAAAAATCATCAGTAATGAATTCATGCAATAAAATAGTTTATGGCCTGTGGCTTACAGTAATTTGACTCATTTTATATTATTGATCTTTCAGAAATCAAAATGAGTCAGTTTTGTTATTTTATATAATAATGTACAAAAACGAAAAAACAGCCTAAAAACACACCAATCCACTGATATAAAGACTAAAGAGACTTTATTGTCATTGCAGCGATACAAGCAATAACAACAGCAGCAATCAAAAATGTATAGAAATAGACAAAACAATGATAATTGCAAAGAATTATTTATTTATTGATTTTCTTGTCGGCTTAGTCCCTTTATTAATCGGGGGTCACCACAGCGGAATGAACCACCAACTTATCCAGCACGGTTTTACACAGCGGATGCCCTTCTAGCCGCAACCCATCTCTGGGAAATTGCAAAGAATTATATAATATATAATTATATAATATAATAACTATAAAATAATAAATAATACGTATTGTGAAATAATTGTGCAGTGCATGTGTATGTAGCTGGTGTGCAAACTGAATTGTAAAGTATTGCACAAATTAATAAAAATAATTGAGTTTGTGTAGTTATCAGCAACATGGGGAAGAGGGGAAAACGCCAAAAGTAATAGAATGTTGCACCGTCTTGCAACTTGCAGGTCTTTGAATGCTTTGAATGATCAGGGACCATCCAAAAAGCCACATGACTAACTGGTAAATCAACCAATCATGTTTTGCTCATCAATTGCTTCTCAAGGTGACGTAAACATAAAAAGTATGCTATCTCTTCCAGATGCAATAAAGCTAGTTCATGCTTTTATGACTGCTAGATTAGATTACTGTAAATGCTCATTGGTTGTCTGTCATCTTCTAATAATAGACTTCAGTTTTCTTACCAGGTCACAAAAAATATGATCATATTACCCCAATTTTAACTTCCTTAAACTGACTGTCTGTTAAGTTCTGTTTTGATTACAAATAATTGCTTCTTACCTATAAGGCTTTAAATAGTCTAGTTCCAGTTTATCTAACCAAACTTCTGTCTCGCTATCCAACCCATTCTTTAAGATATCAAAATTCAGGGCTTCTGATAGTAGCCAGAATAGCAAAGTCTACTCAAGGAGGTCAAACCTTCTCATGTATGGCTTCTAAAGTCTGGCCTTACTGCTAATGTCCATAGCTCAAACACAATCTCAGTTAAAAACTAGATTAAAGACTTACCTTTCTGGTAAAGCATATACACAGTGCATTAATTAACTGTAGGAAATGTGAGTTTGCTCCATGCAGGTGAGTAGGCTTGACAAACCACCTGCAGGACACACTTTTCCTGTCTTAATGCACAGGCACTTGAAAATTCTTCTATGCTTTATATGTTTGTTTATATAACATGTCTTTTCATTTATAGCACTTAATTTTCACATTGACAATAATATATCTTTTTCAAATGCACTATGAATAGCAGCTATACTAATTATTTTCTTTGCTCTTTATTTCACTTTACATACCACCCTGAGGCTTCTAGAGATGCAGAACCACTTGATCAGATCCAAGACCTGTGAAGAGATGATGCCAACCATCCGAGGACAACACATACACCTAATACACGGATACACTTTACCAAACATCTACACATAGACATCACCTATGTACTATTTAACAGCAGGTTAAGTATGTTTATATAATAACTTTAACTGATAAAATAATTAGTAATTAGTTATTAAAGTAATTAGTAACTAATACATTTATAGTAACCAATAAACTTAACTTTTCTAATTTGGATTGTAATGCAATAATGTGCACCTTTTGTAAAGCTGCTTTGAAACAATAATTATTGTGAAAAGGACTACACAAATAAACTTGATTTGAATTGAATTGAATTGTGAATGACTTTTTGGACTTGGATCTTTTTTGTTAGATTATTTCCAGTTTTGGCTTTGGTACTGACTAATCTAATGATTGTGCACAACATATTATTGTAAATCATCCTTGATTTTGTTCATGCAGAATCTCATGTGAGTGACATGTTGATCTTGCCGTCATGCCAGTAAACAAACCATTATAGAAGATAAGTTGATATAGTTGTTGGAAAGGAAGTATTAGTTATTATGATTAAAGACTATAACAAATACTAAAATAATTCATTAAGATGTTGCCATCTTTCCTAGTGACTTTTAAAAAATGAAAACCCCAGAAACAAATGTTTATACCTAGAATAGTTCTTAGCTCAGGGCTATTTCACATTATCATGATGTGTTTAGCCTCCTGTGCTAAATGACTGCAACATGCTGCTGTTTATGTCTCACACAAGAATAATGTCAGTAATGAGCGTAAATGTGCTGCTGTAAAGCAGTGAGCAACATACCTGTGTCACCCTCTCCTAAAGCACAGGATGACTCTACGTGCTGCATATTACCAACACTTGCACGCCACCATTTTCCATCTCTAAAATATTGTGTTGAAAATGCAGTTCTGGCAACCCTGCAATAATAGCTCTCTATGACCCCAGATGGCAATAAATACAATCACCATTCATCACCTACTTGCCTTCCCCAGCAGACAAATGTTTTTAGGTTTTCAGATAATAAGAGCAATGTGCCGTTAACTGAGAGAACACATTTTTCTTTATACCTTAGCTTTGAATTTAGTCCTTCTGCCAACTGGGCGGCAGTGAGTGCCAGATTGACCATTCAGACTGATTAAACTGCTAATCAGAAGCTTTGATCTACAGTGCTTGTTCACTTTTGTGTGGTGCTATGCAATACTGAATGTCTAATGTTGGATTTAGTTTTTTCTAAAGATGACTGGTCTGTGCTGTGTATGATACTAAATCAGATTTTCATTAAGGCCGACCAACTGACTTCATGTTCATCAGCTTGCCTATTACAAAGTCATTTTGCACATCCCTAATGAAAGTCAGATTAATTTTAAAGATACGTGAGGGAAATGTATGATTAACTTCTCATATTTAAATTGCATTTTAAATTTTGCTTATGGATAAAGATAAATGTTGAGGTATTTGTTTACACTTAATTTAAAAGGCTTCTGAAGAACACTCCCTGTCACTCACATGAACTACATATCATGCACTGCACTCACACACCAGTTCCAGATCACCACTTGATTACACACATACAGCTGAAGCTCAACATTACTGATTGCTGATTACTGGGACTATATGAACATCACAGACATACTCATCCAGTGCTGAGTTTTGTTTTCCTAGTGTATATTATAAAGCGGCTTCCACTTGTTATCGTGCTTTCTACCCTGTGTTTGTTTACTGTTTATGTTGTTTTGCTGCTTGCCTTGACATCTTCGGCTGTTACTACTATTTGGATTTCCCATATGCTATGTTTGCTCTTAAATTAACCTTGCCTGCCGGACTATTCGCAAATAAATCTGCATTTGGATTCTCACCTCTGTTGTCAGCTGAATCATTACTCATGCATTTCAAATCTACATTTTTTTAATATGGCCATCAAGGTTTTTGAATGTGCAGTTGCTTCACCTTCACTGACAGAACAACATTTGAATTTGATGATTCTCATGGTGATTCTCTGTTCTGTTTTCTTGATATATATATACTATAATTTATTATTTGATTTATTATAACCACATGTATTAGACATGAGTAATATATTCTTCAACCATAAAAAAATTATTTGCAACTATTTGCATTATGTATAAATAGCATCTAACACTATTTAAATGGATTGAAAATAGCTTCTCCCCATTTCTTTTTCATCATTTTTAATCTCGTCACTAGTTCATTTTAAATGGTCCCCTGATGTGAAAACTGAAGTACAGATATTCCACATTATCTATCAATTAACATAAGCTCTTTAAAGCTGCAAAATTATTATTATAAAATATTTAGCAAAATGATATTTGATATGGCACATCGCAGAAAAAAACATTTAACATTTTGGTCACATGTTGACCACATTTAATCATTGTCAAACTGTCACTGTCACATGCCAAACCAACTTTCAAACCTGAAATACTGTAAATGAGCTTTAGTCTTAAATGCTCAAACTAAGCATAAATAGAAGTTATAACAACTGTATTGTGATGTATTTTTCATATTACAAAACGTTATCACCATTTTGATTAAAGATAATAAAGAATTATTAGTTTAATATCTTCAATGATTATAGTTATTAAAGTTGCATTTATTAGCATTAGTATTGGTAGTAATTGTGTACATTAACAAAGAAAGTTGTAGAAAGTTGCACAGTACTAATAAAAAGTTTAATCCTGAATGAAACATTGCATGATTTTATTTTGTGGAGATTTCCAGTGACAATGCCTGAGAAATGTTTAAACTCAGAATCTTGGGACCCAGTGGTGTGCACAAACTTTTTGTGGGGTAAGGGCACAAAAAATTTATTAGAAGAGTGGGGCATTACAAAAGTGGAAGCAGGGTTGAGCACCCCACACCCCGTTTTCTACCCCTCCCACCCCCTTAATGCTTTTGCAGCTGTAAAATAGAGCCCATGCTGTGAAATGCATCAGATTTTCAAAATTCAAATTCAAATTGTAACTGAAAGTCAATAATGACCTACAGCAAACACAGAAAGTGTTCCTCCATAGTCTAAATTCTTGCATTTTCCTCTCAAATTTTACACTGCAAATTTGTTCACAGACAAGTCCTCCATTTTGATTGGACCACCATTTTGATTTAGAGGAATTTCTACCTCGCACCAGAAATATTGTTGTTTCTTTTGGTTTGACTATAGGCCATTTTTAATTCTTTGACTGTTTACACCAAATATTTTTTTGGCTCAACAGCCATTACTTATAAAAGTGTATGACTTAAACTAAAAGAAATACCAATTTCAAAGCAGTTTTAGGTTTACTCAAAATATATAAATTGTTTCAACTCAAAAGTATTAATTAAAAGGTGATCAAAAATCTGTGTGTATTGTAACAAGTATTGTCTATTATTGTAAAATTACACAAGAAAATGTTCATATGCATACCTAATGTATATACTTACCATTTGTATGATACACATTGCCCTTAAAAATATCTTGGTGCTTTTCCCTTTTTACTTTGTCTTTTCATGGAAGAGAAACTAAAGAGTAAAGTGGACAAAGAATATCAGCTTAAGACTTAACTAATACACAACATTTTTTAAATTGGTAATTTGTTTTATTGATATTTAAAAGACAGAACATTGAATTCACTTGTATTGTTATGTATTCACTTTGGTGTGAAAAAGTGTTTCACTGATTAAAATTTTTTATTTTTATTTTGCACAGATCATCAAACAAGTTTAAATATCAGTCAAAGATAACACAGGAATTTTAGATGAAACTATAAGTTCAATTTAATTAAAAAAGAGTGGTGAAACAATAGGGCATCTTATTTTAAGTAAATCTAACCCATATATATTTTTACAAGTAGGTGGATTCTTTCATTTTTTACTTTGTTAAGCTCCATAATTTACATCACTTTATACACAAAACTATTATGGGCACAGTCCTAATTTTACAGCAGTAAGATGACTCTAAAGAAAAAACAAACAGACAACAGTTTTCTTTTTTCCAGTTTTTTCTTTTTTTTTTTTTTTTTTACTTTTGCAAACCTTTTAAATAAGCGCTGCATTACTGAATGCACCATTAAATGTCTGTATGAACACAGATTTTCTAAAATATCATTTAAAAACTATTTCAATGCACTCTTGTTTACTTGTGCTTCTCAGGCAATGTCTGTCCTTTCTCTAGAAACTTATATTCGCATTATTTATTTGTATTAATTATGTAATGCATTTGCATTTTTTCGTCTTCTGTGTACTCTTTATTTTACTCTGTTGATCTTTCGCTGCCACATGCATGTCGATGTTGAGTCTTCTGTAAAGCACTTTGTAAACATATTGCTCAAATTGTTTTGAAAGTTGATAAATCAAAGTTTTACATGGCCAAGGGTGGTTTGCTACGCATAAATCATAATTATTACATTTACAATAAAAAATATGCACTGTTGTAACAACAGAGTACACAGTTTCAAATGTTTTGTCACAAGAGTAAACACTACATGTCAATGATGTTAAATAACATGCAATACAACAAATTAAAATGTGTATATGCCCTGTTATATTTTTTTTTAAAAACTATGAATATATGATATATCATAATGGCTGGATATGAACATTATGCTGGGAGCACAAATGCTTTTATTTTTTCAACTTCAAATCATTTTGCTAAATAAAATTAAGGATTGGTGCTAGCAACGCCATGTCATGGATTCAATTACTAATATTTGTTTTGGATAAAAAGCTCCTGCTAAATGAAAGAAATGCACTTTTCTGCTGTCTCTTCTTTCATCATTGATACATCACCTTTTCATTAATGAAATTATTAGATAAAAAAGAAACTTAAGAAAACAAAAGCATGGCTCAAGCTTTTGCACAAGTGGGTAGAAAATATATGATAGATGACAAGTTCAGCATGTGTTAGAATAGGATTTTTTTAACCCACATATCCTTCCTTGCAATAGTCTGAGAATTTGCTTGTTTTGTCATCCTTCCTCAATCAAAACTTCTCACTGGTTTATTGTTGTCTGCCTCCATTGTCTCTTTTTACTCACTATCTGTATTCTGTCCTTCATGTTGGTCTCCCACGAATCATTATATGTCTTTTCTTTCCCACATGTCTTTAGATTCACTCCTCCAAAACATAACGCCCCACTGTCCTGCTCAAGAGACTCTTTAGAAGCTGTTCAATCTCACAGACACAGACAGCAAATTCTTCAGTCAGCTCATTTCTCTGGGCAGCCCTTAACCAATCTAATGTTTTCTCTCCATTCGGCTATGCTTTCTTGGTCCTCTCTGGGTAATACAAGACAAAACAGCTCTACAGTCTTAGGTAGATTTACACCACAGACAAGCAGTGTGCCAGTGTTGTCTATTTTGATGCTAAAATAATAATAAATAGAATAGGCTTTGAATGTTGCATGTTGTAGCAATGCGGTGGCGCAGTGGGTAGCACTGTCGCCTCACAGCAAGAATATTGCTGGTTCGAGTCTCAGCAGTCAAAAATATGAGCTATGGATAAATATAAGCTAAATTATTTGTAGCGTATGTGTGTGAACAAGAGTTTAAGGGTGTTTCTCAGTGATGGGTTGCAGCTGGAAGGGCATCCACTGCGTAAAACATATGCTGGATAAGTTGGCGGTTCATTCTGCTGTGGCGACCCCTGATAATTAAAGGAAGTCGAAAAGAAAATAAATGAATGAATGTTGCATATTGTAACTTATGCAATATTTCTAGTAATGTTTGAGCAATTGTGGTTGAAGCTATTTTTATTTCTTCAGATTAATACATGTCATTTTTATATTACATTATCTTCTGTAATCACTAATCATTGGAAATGAACTATACTACCATTCAACTAATATTATAGTTATTAATAATAATGACACTTAGAAATTATTACTTTAAATTTGCCTTGTTACAAAGATAATTTTTGAACTTTCAGTTTATCAAAAAAGGCTAAAATATGTTGTTTACAACACTGTAATATTAGGAAATCTATACTGAGCGGCAAATAAGCGGATGATATTTGCAACCCAAGCTCATTCTGAAAACGTACCACTATTTACATTTCTGGAGAGAACCAAATATGTCCCAGGAGCAACATTTTTTTTTTGCAGTTTTTGTTTCCGCGAATCCACCAGATGCCCCTATATTTGCTTTCTGTGATCTCAAATTTCTATTCCGAGTGCCATTAACGCCTGCTGTTCTTGTGTAAATCCTCCAGAGGCTGCTGTTGACTGACTGATTTACTGACTGACCGATTGACCAATCGACTGACCCACCCTCCTCCTTCCCTAAACCAAATCGAGTTTTTAAAAGCACCAATTGACCAGTGCTCACCCACTTCCCTAAACCCAACCGACAGTTTTAAAAAGCAATCCAGAAAAAGAAAATCCCTCGCCTGATTTTTACCACATTTTCAGATTTTACCACATTCTTACCGTTATTTACTTGTTTATTTTATTTTTTGGCTTCTGTGTTTGTCTTACCTGCTTTCTGGAACCGTTCTTTGCCAGACTCGGACCCCGTCATTGTGGTCAACTCCTCTCTGGGTCTCAAGTCCGCCGACGTACATGGCAAGTTAACTGGACAAACTGGTAACAGTGGGAAAGCCATCCATATGGATGTAAGTGGTCAGCTGGTAAGAACGAAAAGGTATGGCTTCATACCGCTTGATAGTGTTTGTTTTAAAGACGAAGTGCAGCTATACATACTTCTTGCTACATAATTCACCATCTCGAGGGCTACGTTTTCAGAGTGAGCCTATGTTGGATATTTGAATAATCATGTGATACTTTCAGCTATGACATCACAGGATTAGATTTTAAGGTAACACTTTACAATAACAGTACATGAATACTGATTAATATTAATCTGTATTAATATGTAAACTAAATATTATTTTATTATGAACTAATGATGAGTTAAGGCATGTGCTAATCATGAACTAACGTTAACCACAACATGAGTCACAAGAGTTCACGTTAATTACGTTAATTAAGAGGCTATGTTAATTACTTGTTAGTACATGTTGTTAATTAATGTATTAATTAACAATTAAGTTTAAGCTAAATGTAACTCATGAGCTGTTCATGTATAATTATGTCATGACTTTACTTGGAGGGGCACATCACCATTAACTCATCCTTAACTACTCATGAACTTCTGTAGTTGTACTGACTTTGTAATGTGTGCAGAATATGGTTTTGCATTGTTTTGTTGAAATATGCATGTTGAAATATGCAAAAAGGCAGCATATTGTGCTCCAAAATCTTTATGTACACTGCAAAAAATGCTTTTCTTACCTAGATGTTTTGTGTTGTTTCTTGTCCAAATATCTAAAAATTCTTATATCAAGGAACATTTTATTGGCAAGCAAAACAAAGTCTTTTTATTAAGAAATAATATGCCAATATTAATTCAGTGTTTCCTTAAAACAAGCAAAATAATCTGCCAATGGGATAAGCAAAATAGTCTTGTTTTTTCCTTTTGACATAAAGTTATTTAGCTTACCCCATTGGCAGATTATTTTACTTGTTTTAAGGAAAAACTCAATTCAATTTGGTATATTATTTCTTAAAACAAGACAACATATTTAGCTTTTTTAGACAATTCTTTTTGATTTAAGAATTTTTAGATATTTGGACTAGAAACAGGACAAAAAATCTAAGTAAGAAACACATTTTTTTTGCTGTGTACTTTTCAGCATTAATCTTCATAGGGACCTTTATAGGGAACTCCAACGTGTGTCTGTAATAACAGACTTTTGGGAGTGCGTCAGACGATCAATTGCTTCTGAAGATAAGAAAATGGGCCAATGAATTGCCAAGTGAGTTGGCGGAGCTGAGCTCCACAGCTGAAACTGATGAGCTCATCAAGGCTATATAAGTCAGCTGCTGGAGTCAGCTCCTCAGAATTGTTGCTTCAGAGCCAATCGTGAGCTGAACTACCTCTGCTAAGCTGACTTCTAGAGAAGCAAAGCCTTGCTTTCACCAGTGTGGGAAAAGACGTACGAGTGGCGAGCTGGGTTTCCCGTCCTCCTGGCGTTTCACTGGTAATCTGAAAGAGCAGCTTTCTCACAAAAGAGCAAATTTTCCTAAGAGAGCACACAGTCATCTTTTTAAAGATGTCGTTTCGACTGTGCGTTTCTGGATGTGGTGGTTTCCTCACCCCGGGTGACAGGCACGAGCGCTGCATCACATGCTTGGGGATCGAAAATGTTGATGCGGTGTTCGCAGACAGTTCTTACCCACATTGCGAAGGCTTGACTGTTGCACAACTGTTGCGCAACTGAGGTCGTGGCGAGCTCTTGTATTAGGGCGAGTCACCCCTGCTGCTCCCCGCCAAGCGGTTAGCACTCGGGGAGGCCTGAGGGTTACAGTGGGGGCTAATCCATCGCCTTCGGGCCCGTGGACCCCTTGCTCCTCATCAGTGCGCTCTGTTTCTGCTTCGAGTGCGAGCGCTGGTCCATCCTCCGGGCTGGACGCTCTCTCATTAGATGACACCGGGGACGTGATGTCCATCACTGCATCGGAGGGCGGGCTAACATGCTCTGATGAAGATCCGGACCCCCTGCCACCCTCCGGGGTTGTCAGTGAGGTTACGGATTTGGAGTCGGACATGTTAGCTGTGTTGTTCCGGGCTGCTTCGGTCGTAGGACTGGAGAACCGTGAACGTGCAACCAATTACGCTCTCATGATTTTCAGCAGGCAAATTCTGAGGAGCTGACTCCAGTAGCTGACTTATATAGCCTTGATGAGCTCATCAGTTTCAGCTGTGGAGCTCAGCTCCGCCAACTCAATTGGCATTTTATTGGCCCGTTTTCTTATCTTCAGAAGCGATTGGTCGTCTGACGCACTCCCAAAAGTTTGTTCTTACAGACACACGTCTCTGTTCCCTTATTCGGGGAACGTGGGTTACGGACGTAACCAGGACATTATCTTTGCCATATTTAACGAATTTACATGATTACTAGCCCTAAGCTGTATCTTTTTTTGGAATGCGTTGCAGGTCTGAATGACAGAAAAGGATGTATATTTACAAATGAAATTTGACCAAACAAACAATAAACATTTTATGTTGATATTTTGAGCAATGAAATACAAGTCAAAGTACATTTGGAATTCACTACTTTCTTTTTATTAGCATTTTCTATACTGTTCCATTTTTTTCTGATTTGGGGATGTATTTTTGATCAAACAAATGCAGTCATGGTAAGCATATAATTTTTTTGAATGGTAAAATACTCCAGTTAGCCATTGTTAGTGTACATTGGGAATAGATCTTGCATTCATGGCCATTAAACATACAGTATACACACTCAGTCAGTTTAGATGATTGACAACAACCTGGTGACCAAAAATGCTGTTTTGCAAAAGCATTTTGTTTTTCTTTCCAAATTGCTATTGAGTGTTTTCACAGACAAACACCAGAGGGCTGTTACTAGGATTTTAAATATGTTTTTGTTGGCAAGTGTCCGCATGGAACTGAGCTGTAATGACATTTTTTTGAGTTAGGGATGCTAGCTAGCTAGCAATGGACCGTGAGAGAGTTAGAGCCTTTGTGCTTGTTTAGAAAAAAGGCTTTAAAAATCAAAGACTTCCTACTGTTCACTTTTTTCCATATAACACCCAATGATTCCTGACAGCAGGCGCACCTTGTTTTATAAGTCATGCCTTTCTGGCAAAACAAAGGGAATGTCTAAGTTCAGCCAAAAAAAAAAATCTGACCCACCTAAAACATAGTGATGCAGCTGGATGTGATTTTTATGGGTTACAGCTGATATGGGTCAATGATTGTTTACTTGAATTCAATGTGAAAACAGGAAAGTATATTATCTAAATGCAAACATATGCTTTAGCTGGATAGCTTTTTAGCTTGCTTGTTGATCACAGCATTTCGCTTCTCATTTTTCCTTGATCTTTTGCTATGAAACTTTGACAACATACAGTCCAAAGGATATTTACTGATACTAAGCTACTAAACTTTCCAATGCCAGATAGACTAACATAACCATCCACTTAGCCAAGGTATTAAGGGTTTGTATTTTTAGGGTCCTTGTCTGGAAACTACACAGAGCCAAGGCAGTTTATTATTAGGCAAACACACTTGGAATACGCAAATGCAACAGAGACTTAGCTTGTGTGATGATATTATTGCTTTGTTACCAACACAAGCTTGGTGTTGGTGTAAGAGACAGATGCATTAAGGGTTCATCTGCCTCTGCCATCTAAAATTTCATAACTGAACTGGATATACAAATATAAATGTAACATTAAATATAAATGTTCTCCTTGTGTTTGTGTGGGTTTCCTCAGGTTGAGTTTCCCCCACAGTCTAAAGACATGCACTAGAGGTGAACTGGGTAATCAAAATTGGCCGTAGTGTATGAGTGTGTGTTAAAGAGAGAGTGTCAGGGTGTTTCCAGGTAATGGGTTGCGGCTAGAAGGGCATCCGCTGAGTAAAACATATCCCAGAGTAGTTGGCAGTTCAATCCACTGTGACGACCCCTGATAGATCAAGGACTAAGCCGAAGGAAAACGAATGAATGATTTTTTTTTATCCTGTATCTGTCTTATTAAATACATGGCATATTAATAACCTTTTATAACTTTAAATTAAAACATGCACAGCTTTGTTGCTGAGTTATGTCCGATCTTAACTGTAGTGAGCCATTACACATGCTGTTTGATTCTGTTACAATATAATGAGGCCTTGCTAAGAGGCTGAAGTTGCATATGGGTGTTTACACTTCTGGGTGTCTTCAAGGCAAAGAAGCAAAAACAACTTGTTTAACTCTAAGGGCCAGAGGGAGCATGCTTGGGAAAATGGTTGTGTAAAACTAAATTTTAAAGCAAAAAGTATGAATAAAATTAGGGATCATTCAATCATTTTCATTTCTGCTTTGTCCCTTTATTAATCTGGGTTCGCCTCAACAAATGAACTGCCAACTTATCCAGCATATGTTTTATGCAGCAGATGCCCTTCTAGCAGCAACCCATCACTGGGAAACACCCAATCACACTCATTTACACACATACACAATGGACAATTAAGCTTACCTAACTACCTCACCTGTTGTGCATGTTTTTGGGCTTGTAGGGGAAACCAGAGCACCCGGCGGAAACCCCCACCAACACGGGGAGAACATGCAAACTCCACACAGAAATGTTAACTAACCCAGCCAGGCCTCGAACAAGCGACTTTCTTGCTGTGAGGCGATTGTGCTACCCACTGCGCCACCGTGCAGCCTAATTAGGGATCAACTAAGGCATAATTAAACTGATAAAAGAAATGTATCATTTGGCCTGTTTAAGGTCTGTTAGTCACGAACAAACATTTCCAGTACAGATAAGACCTTTTACAGAAATGTGAAGTTAAAGGCCCTGACATACCAATTTGATGGTGGGATGTCTGCAAAAATCTTACAGACGTTGAACGTCTGGCAGCTCATTATTTGTGGTTCGTTCCGCACCGTCGCCAGTAGTCATACCTCTATAGCAGCATGTTGATGAATCTGCATCAGCCTGCATTTACACCATATTTAAAAGAGAGAATTCTGACTGGATGTTTAACTTTTTGGCAAACCAATGCATGAGAAGAAAAACGAAAGTGATGAAAACTAACAAACAATGAAGACAAGATCACTGAGAAGGGTATTACAAAATGTACATCTAACAGTACCTGCACTCTACAAAAGGCTGGGTTGCTTTCACTGAACATTCTGTCAAATATGGACAAAACCCAACTGTTGTGTTATATATTGATAATTTTATTGAAAATTATCCCAGTGTTAGTTTTGTCCTTATTTGACATTGGGTTATGACAACCCAGCATTTTTTTTTAGAGTGTGAGCATTTAAATACACATTTTTTAATATAACAACAAGGAAAGGTTACTGCATGGGTTACGGTTAGGTTTTAGGGTTAGTACTTAAAAATTCATAAACTGTCATTTAAATACGTTACAATGACGGCTGCTAAATATTCAAAGAAAAAAACATCTAAAAACCACAAATTGTGTTGGTTCTTTTAAATCTGAAACATAGCAGTCATAAAAATAGAGCCACAACATGAATTTAGCAGTTTCTCAGCCTAGATTCCACCTGTGGAAATGGCTGGAAATCATCAAAGGAATTTGTTTCTATTATAAACCATGTCTTTTTTTTATGAAAAAGGAACTATTTGAATTTATAAAAACACAGTAGTGCTCCTAAGATCTGCAATGAAACTCTATCCTACTGTTTGATCAGTTAAAATATCTCTGATTTGGCTTTTGGTCACATGGATTAATAATTATGTTACTGTAACTTAATGGTGCAGTAGGTCATCTGCGACAATGCTAACCGGCTAGCATAAACCTCTAAAACACAGTCCCACCCCTGCCGTCCAAAGCCATGCCTCCTGAAATACAAGCGCTCGCACGGCGCACCTTACAGATGACAGCAGAACCCTCACTTAGCGACTAGAGCTTGGCCATCGGAGTGCAGGAATTACACTCATTACTAAGCCATAGGGGAGAGTGGGGTAAAGTAAAACATCTTTTACATTTGCTCCCCTCTAAGCAAGCTAGAATAATATATCAGTAAAATTGACACATTTCTCAATTATTCAGAATGTTTTCTAGCAATAAAATTTATCAGACTGTATTTAGGATAAAGGAAAGTGAAAATATGATTGTTTTAAAAAAGTTGTCTTGGAAAAAAAAAAGTTAGAGGATCAGTTTACCCCCCGTTGGTAACTTTACCCCTCTGATTTCTCTGGTCTGTCTCACTTTACCCCAGCTACGGGGTAAACTGAGACAGACCAGAGAAATCAGAGGGGTAAAGTGAACCAGCCGGGGGTAAACTGATCCACTAACTTTTTTCACTTTAAAACTACCATAACAAGGCATGTAGTAAGAGTCTGAATCCTGACAGCTAGCTTGACAACCACACATTTCAGTACTAATGTCGGACTAGTCAATTATGGATTAGGGATTAGTCAATTAAGCACATTTGTTTTTCTAAACACTTGAAAGTAACTCTGAACAAAATCAAATACAACAATCTAATCCAAACTATTTGAATTTACATTCTAATGACAGATAGAACCAGTTAGATTAGAACACAATCTGGGGGTCAAAACACAGGACCCTTAGAGCCAGTTATAGTGTATGGGGGGTCAGAGAAAAGGACAATCAGAACCAGATAGAACAGCTTGGACTCAGAACACAGGACTAGACCCAACTGGATTAGAACATCAGCTACTGTCATACTCTACAACTCTTACTCTTTTGTGTTTCCCTGAATTCTTCTTGTGCATGTACCTCGTCACCAACCTAATTTCACCCACATGTTCCTGGATTAACATCTGTATATTGATCCTTGAACAACATGCCAATCAGCCAATCAGAATTAAAGGATACGTTTACAGTTTATGTTCAGTTCAGGCTTATGGTTAGGTGTACACACTTCCACGTGATTGTTATCTAACTATTATTCCCCTCTGATTTTGGCAGTAATTTACAGTTATGGTTAGGTTTAGGGGTAGGGAATAGGTATGGATTACATTTTACAACAAAAATGATGTTCCAGGATAAACACAGATGTTAATACAGGATCACAGCATTCTTGGCAAAATCATGACATGCATATCTCATCATTCTCAATATTCTTAACCATGCCAGTGTAATGAATGCTTGTGTTTTTGCTGCAAAGTTAACTATGACAAAGTCTCCCACAGACAGATCTGTGTTTCTTGGAACACTATTCTCATCCTCAGAGCTCTCTTTATCAGACACATTATCAACTGAGACAGGAACATCACTTTTCTCAGAGCTGCTAACTATGATTTCCTTTTGGGTTTCTTTCTTTTTTCAATTTTTCCTTTTATTTGCTATTATTTAGCTTTTTCCCTAGTTTTTTGTCTTTCTTTATAGGCAATTGTCTGCTTCTCAGCTGTATCAATTAGAATGGTCACACAGTTTCATTTGGTTTGTGTTCCGGGACGACATTTGAGAATTGTAGCATTTTATGAGAAGACACATATCCAGGTTGGCTGGAAACACATGGCAGATCCATGTAGACTATATGCGCAATGAAAGGATTAGCATCAGTTAGTGAATTATCTCCAGGTGGATCATCTGCAGGGGTGGACCATCCAAATCTTCTGTAGTGGCAGGCTGGAGCTCAGGATTTGGCCAGTCTGACACCATTAATAGTGCAAATGCTTTATCAGGGAAAATTTTATGGTTGTATGGAAAAATTCCAGTGGACCTAAATCCAGATGTGATGTCGCATGGTGTCACTGTTGATATGATGGCCTCATTCACAAGTCCTGCACTCTAAAGACTAAATTTAACTTGTGCCTTTTGTCTCACTTTACCCCAGAGCATTTGTCTCACTTTACCCCACTGCCACATTTTAGAAAAAAAAAAATCTTTTTAGCAATTCAGGCTAATCTTCAGCTAGCATCATCACATGATTTTATATGTTGATAGGTCATCAACATGTATGATATAAGTTTGTCTACTTGAATTAATTTGCTTTGGCACAACAGTTGATTAAGTTGACGGCAAAAAAAATTACTTTTACATGCAAAAAACATATTTTTGTGAAAAACATGCTTTCCACAGCACCAGGAATTCCTGTCCTTTATGGTAGAGGGAATATGGAAGGGGCTTTAAAACAAAATTGTTATAGAGTGATATATAAAATCCGTTGCCGAGATACAGGGGGTGTCTCACATTACCCGATGTCTCACATTACCCCATTGTATTTCTGGCCAAATATTCAGAGTAGCATGGTAAACAATATTGGGAGCCCGTCACAGCTTGTCATTGTTAAAAAATGAATCAATGTGATGTGAATATAAAACCAACTTCACTTCAGTAAAGCAGGCTAACATTAGGCAGAATAGCAATATTTACTGATGTTTTGTTGTTAAACTAAGTAAAAATCTACATTATCGATGCTGTAAAAGGTCCCTTATTATAAATTGAAAAGTCACATCAATCTTTCACCTGAAGATTTCAGTGGCTGAGCAACTCTTCTGTGCATTTAATCCATTTGTAACAACAACATCTACATTAGCTTTGCATGAAGCTGAAATAGTTTTAAAAACAGAACATTACCTGTCTAAAAGAAAGCCCTCAGCCATGGTGTCGTCCTTCCTCCAGCGTGCAAAAGTAACTCCAATATTGATTCAGGATTTTTAAAAGTTTTGATTCAGCATGTTTTTACCGCTCTTTCTCTCTCTATCTGTCTCTCGCACTCCCACTTGAACCCGCAGCATGTGTACACACAAACAGCGGACCTGCGTGTAAACGCTGCACATTAGTTCAAATCTACATTTGCTGACAGACAGTTTGAGCTACTTATCGGAATTATGGGAGATGTCGGCCCGACACTATTTAATTGGATGAACATTTTTAAGTTTTATGTCTTACCCAGAATATAAAAATACATATAAATACATTTAGATCATTTACTTAAATCAATACTATATGTGAAAAGACTTTCAACCAGCACAACAAAAAATGTTTCTGAAGACAATCACCTACATTTAAAAAATGCAGGGTTCCACACAATTCATTCATGTTGTCCCAACACAAATCGATTAAGTTAACTCAACCCTTTTAAAAATTAAATTGTCCTAATGAAATCTCAATAATTGTGTTGTTTCAGCTAATTTTAATTAAGTAGTTTGAACAAGTTAGAAAAAAATAGCCTTTTGAGTGTACTGCACCTTTAATCGACTTGTGTTGAAAGCACATGAAGGAGTTGTGTAGAACCCAACTGTAAAAAATGCAGGGTTCCACACAACTCCTTCATGTTGTCCCAAAACAAATTGATTAAGTTAACTTAACACTTTTAACAAATTTATGTGGGTTGAATATTTTTTGAGTGTATGTAGACGACATGCTTTTCAAAGACTTGAAAAACAGAAAAAACAGAAGACTTGAAAACAGAAATGGCAATGGTGAGATTTTCAAAAACATCTACTTAGAAACTTATTTAAATGTTTTTGCATTTTTTACCAAAAAATGACATTGTTGCCTAAACAAACAAGCAAAACATATACCATTTTTGGCTGACAATGTTGTTGTGCAAACAGCCTTTAACTTTCTACATTTAAGCTGGGTACAATTATATGCTTATCATTTTTACATCTATTTTATAACCAGTTCAAATGTAACAAAAATATTGCTATTAAAACTTTTGACTTACAAATATTCTGTAAATTGCTTCTGATTTAACATTAAACTGCTACATACTGTAATACAATATAGTGACACAATAGCAACACACTCCCACATATTTTGCTATTCTAAAGAGGGTCGCACATTGGATGTGTTACTCAGTGACCCAACACGGCAAGCACATGACAGTTTGACGTATCACACACCAGATGTGCACCATTAAATGTTATTTCATATGAAACTATTTAGATGGCGCTCTGTGACTGTGGCGTTACCTGAGTTGTAGTTGGGTGCCACGCATGTGTGTGTACCATAATAGAAATATATGTTTAAAATTCTAAAATGCATGGCACTGCGTGGTGCGTAGACATTCAGCAATTCTACAGACTGAAGAACTGTAGAAAACCCATGGCACTGTGTGATGCGTAGACATTCAGCAATTCTACAGACTGAAGCACTGTAGAAAACCCTATAATATACCTGTTTTCTTGTTTCTGTGGAATTGCTACTTTGAAATTGTTCGGTCTTATGTGTGTGCATTCATAAAATATTAATAATCAGGAAGAAACTATCCTTGTGTCAGTGGTCTCCAGTGAGTTTTGAAATAATTTACCATCTAGCGTGTCCCAGGCCTTGCTAGCCACATTTGTTTTGTGTAGTTTCCCAACAACATTAAGCCCTCGTACCCTGTAGTACCTCATGCCTTATGTTCTTGACAGGAATTTGAAACAAAACCCCAAACTGTGCTATATTACTCCAAACATTGCTTTCTTTTCAGTGAATTTTGAAGTTGCACCATCAATTTCAGTTGTTTCTTCTTTACCTCCAGCAAAGAGCTAATGGATGAGTAAGACTGTCACTGCGGGATGTTTACAGTGAGCTGTGTGTGTGTGTGGGGAGTCTTATTGGAGACATGAATCATGTCGTGTGTTGAAAGACGACAAACTAAATTCCCCAGCACTGAATCAGGCCTCTCAGCCACACTAAATGATGTTAGATGGAGTGTGTTTATATGACGGTAGACTCTTCACCAGTCTACATGTGAGAAGATGAACTAAACTCCAGAGTCGTTATTATCTCTATTTCATCACTGAGTCTGTTTATGACTGCAGGCGTCAGACTTTGGACTGCGCTGTATGAGCTCTGCTGAAATGTTGAACTATAACCAGCGGTCCACACTCATATTTTATTATCAGCTATAAAGGAATGAAATAAATCTGTAAAGAACAATTTAAAAGACCATTTCCACTTCTCAGTCTTTCTTACCCACAGTAACTTTTTTGCTGTTATCTTCAGTAAGAGCAAAGCAATAGATCTTGTTATGCTCTACTGTTGAAATCACTGTATGTGGGTGTACAAAATATGATGCAAGGAGAGAAGAATGTTTAAAAGACAAAAGAGGCAGATAATGAGAGTTGAAGATGAATAACAAAGACTAAAACACTGGGCTAATAACAAATCTGTTGCAGTCTCAGTAGATTGCTGCATTCCAAAAAAAATTCCTTTATTGTATTATATTTTATTCACCACACTTGTAATTACATTGAACAGTAAACCTTGTCTCATTATCAATATTCTAAAATATCACTTATGTTATTTTAATAAAACTTACTTTCACTTGTTCAGCTAATTAGATTTAAAATCTGTCTGAACTATAATTCATTTTTTATTTAACCCTCGTGTCGTGTTTACATCCCACCCCTTACTTTAGTGTTCCCAGTCAAAATTGACCGGTCTGTTTTAATTGCTCTTATATTACCGCATAAAAAATTTTTCATCACTAATTTTTTCTTCAACATTCTTTAAGCTGTGACCAATATCTCAAAGTAGTATTTAACATTAATTTATAGAATTAGACATAAAATAACTGCAGCAAAAGTACAAATAGGCATTGAACCTGTATTACAAAACAAGCAATAGATGACAGAAATCAAAATACTTTGTTTCGTTACTAATAGACAGCTCCCTAAAATAACTATCACAGGGTTTGACCAAAGAAATTGAAATTCCAATTCATCTGAATGATATATCAACCAGCAAAACACAAACAAAATAGTTTACTTCCCTGTGTATTGAGTGCTTGAAATTTCATTCATTCCTTCAATTTGACTTCATTAGTGTACTGATATAGGGAATATGGACTGAGGGTATAGATTGTGAGCATGGACACAGAACTAGCACTAGTTATACTTTGGTCATTTTTGAGCAAGATGCTAATGGTCTAATCCAATAAAATAATTGATGCTAAGCTAAGCTAAAAGTGTTCCTGCGCTTAAATAAAGGTATGCAAGCTGTCACTGGGGTGGTACCTTTTCAAAAGGTACATGTTTGTACTTAAAGGGTACATATTGGTACCTCAAAAGTATATATTAGTACCTAAAAATTTTAAGAGGAACACTTTTGCACTTTGTAGGTACTAATATGTACCCTTGAGGTATTAATATGGACCTTTTAGATACAAATTTGTACCTTTTGAAAAGGTACCCACCCCAGTGACAGCTCGCGTGGTACACTCAGAGATAGGCTGAACAAAGAATGATAGAAAGAAAGAAAGAAAGAAAGAAAGAAAGAAAGAAAAAAAGAAAGAAAGGAACACACAGGTGAATTCACATAACAATTGTTTTATAAAGAAGTTGATTCACGTTGGACGATCCAACGCTATCTCATGGCAATTCATAATTTATTGATTTAGTGGCTAATCCATATGAATTCATATTCTCATTCTCATTCATACAATTTAGTATGATTTGCTTATTATAGGCCTATTTCAAATCTTCAAATCTTCTGTTTATGTCTAAAATACTTGAAAAAGTTGTTTCTACCCAATTATGCTCCTTTCTGCAGATGAACAATATTTTTGAAGTGTTTCCGTCAGGTTTCAGGCCTCATCACAGCACAGAAACCGCATTAGTGAAAATAACCAACGATTTACTCTTAGCTGCTGACCAAGGGTGCATCTCACTATTAGTTCTACTAGATCTTAGCGCCGCTTTTGACACCATTGATCACAATATCCTCATAGACCGCTTATATTCTACAGGTGTCCAAGAACAGGCTCTTCAATGGTTTAGGTCATACTTAGCTGATCGTTACCAATATTCAGTTTGTGAATATTAATGGACAACTTTCACAAGTAAGACTGGTAAAGTACGGGGTCCCTCAAGGATCAGTTTTAGGCCCTTTGCTGTTTACAATATACATGCTTCCCCTGGGGGACATTATTAGAAAACATGGGATCAGTTTTCACTGCTATGCAGATGATACTCAATTATACATTTCAACTAAACCGGATGAGATGTCTAAACTGTCTAAGCTAACTGAGTGTATTAAAGATGTTAAAGACTGGATGACCAACAATTTTCTTCTCTTAAACTCAGACAAAACAGAATTATTACTTATTGGGCCTAAATCCTGTATACAGCAGTTCTCACAACTCGACCTGCAATTAGAGGGATACAAAGTTAGCGTTAGCTCTACTATAAAAGATCTGGGTGTCATATTAGACAGCAATTTAACCTTTAAAAATCATATATCCCATGCCACAAAAACTGCCTTCTTTCATCTAAGAAATATTGCTAAATTGCGAAATATGCTATCCATCTCAGATGCAGAAAAGCTAGTTCATGCTTTCATGACTTCTAGGCTGGATTACTGTAATGCTCTGTTTGCTGGTTGCCCAGCATCCTCTATTAACAAACTTCAGCTAGTACAAAATGCAGCTGCCAAAGTTCTTACCAGGTCTAGAAAATATGATCATATCACCCCAATTTTATCCTCCTTACACTGGCTGCCTGTTAAGTTTCGTATTGAATTTAAAATATTGCTTCTTACCTATAAAGCCTTAAATAATCTAGCTCCTGTTTATTTAACCAACCTCTTGTCTCGCTACAATCCAACCCGCTCTTTAAGATCTCAAAACTCAGGGCTTTTTGTAGTACCTAGAATAGCTAAATCGAGTAAAGGAGGTCGAGCCTTCTCATATATAGCCCCTAAACTCTGGAATAGCCTTCCTGATAATGTCCGAGGCTCAGACACACTCTCACTCTTCAAAACTAGATTAAAGACCTATCTTTTTAGCAAAGCATACACTTAGTGCATTACATAGCGGTATGACGCATGATGTGCCCCACACACGATTTTGCTTCTTGTTTATATACACTATGAACAGCAGCCACTAAACTGACAAAAAGTAAAATAGTTACATTTCCATGTGAGATCAGGCTGGAGGATTGGCACGTAAGCGCGGAAAAGACCTGCAATATGTATCTGCAAAAGACATTGTTCAGTCTGAAATGTGTGTGAGTGAGTGAGTGAGTTGGGGTGGTGTGTATGGGGATGTTTTCTGCCTGATGGTTGAATATAGTCTGGATACCCATTCATTTTCTATGGCGGTCACTTTTGACCAGGAACACCACAGGTGTAACAAGCTTGATTAAAACACTCAAAATTGATTTAAAGAGGTGATCATCATTTTTTTTATGTTCAAGTGCATAGTGTGAAGGATATCATAAGGCCTTGAGGCAGTCAGATGTAAAACAATATTTATGAGTGTTTTAAGTTGTAAAACAGTCAGATTTGACCCGAATATGACAATAAGGTTAATTGCAATTATTTGTCTTTTTAATAATCTTTTATAATCCTATATTGTCTTATTACTCTTATTTTGAAATTCTGTTTTGTTTTCACTTGTTGTTTCGCCTTTTTCTTTAGTTTTGGAAATGGAAGCCTTTTGGAAGCCTTTGGAAGACATTTTTTTCTTTAAAACTGCATGTGTTCATGTTTCTTTTGAGTTTGTTTATTTTTGTAAGTTTAATCTAGTAAACTCAAAATTGTTAGTTATGAATTCATATCTGAGCTGAAATTGCAATCTATTCTACAAATATGATAACTGAAAGTGTTTTTGTCACTTTTTCTATTCAGTAGCTAAACAAGCTTCAATTCATACTTCTCTACTATATACAATATAGGTGAGACAAAACTATGTGAAAAAAAAGGAGCATTTTGACATTCAATGAGTCAGCAAAAACGCAATGAATGGCAACATGGTAAATGTTGTATATTCAGATCACATTCATAATACTGTTTTTTACAGACATTGTTAAAGAATGTACTTTTTTAGTGTTTGCAAATCATGATGCTATTTTTATCATGGCACCACATAACCATCCATTGAAATGTGTTTTGTACTGAATGTAGATCAAAACAGTCACTACACTCTCAGAAATAAAGGTACGAGAGCTGTCACTGGGGTGGTACCTTTTCAAAAGGTACACATTTGTACTTGAAGGGTCCATATTGGTACCTCAGAAGAATATATTAGTACCTACAAATTATAAGAGGAACATTTTTGTACTTTTTAGGTACCAATATGTACCATTGAAGTATTAATATGGATATTTTAGGTACAAATTTGTACCTCTTGAAAAGGTACCACCCCAGTGAAAGCTCTCGTACCTTTTTTCTGAGAGTGTAGTAAAGTAAAGTTTCACAAATTAATTTCGAGAGGAGCGCAAGTGATCACAGCTGGTCTCTCATTTGTAATCATTAGTAAGCCAATCGGATCATTCCAACCAGGCTTTAAATAACCTGTTTTACTGTTATTATTATTAATATTATTTATTTTTTATTTTAGTTAATTTAATAAAACATTTTTTTTACAAAAAATACAGTACTGTATGAATAATGTACATACAATACATAGACATACATACAATACATTCTGAACTTTTGATCCCCTCTTGTATGTTTAGATAACTCCAATAGTGCACTTTGTTGTGTATTTAGTAAAGCTGGCGCAGCCTTCGCCATCTCACAATATAAATAAATATATAAACAAATTCAAAACTCTGCTTGCCATAGTTTACACAGGATTGGCGAGAAATATGCATTGATACAGCTTTGTTATATGTGGTGTGGTTTATTTTGATAACTGTTTTTGTGCTGTTTAGCACTCCTTAGCGTGTTCAGAGAGAGAGAACTCAGATCTCATATACGGTTTTTCCACTCACCTATTTCGTAGATCGTTTCCTGTTTTTTTCTTCTCTTTGATTCAAATGTGGTTTCCAGCATCCCTCAAAACCTTATACTATGTCCTTCCATCTGTTAATGTCAGCTGTTCTTTTTTAGCCAAGGATTTGCCTTTTAATGTCTGAAGTAATACACTATAGTAATTATAATAAATTATGCAACCCACATTCTAACCCCAAACAGTAAGTACATGTAAATAATATTACTCAGTAGTTAAACAAATAGGTACACTGTAACTGTCACCTTCAAATAATGTGCAAGCTAAATGTTATATTATTCAATTAAATTCACCTTTATTTGTATAGCGCTTATAGAATGTAGACTGTCAAAGCAGCTTCACATAGAAGATTATAGTAAATTAAAAACTGTATCAGTTTAGTTTTCAGAGTTTAAGTTCAGTTCAGTTTAGCTCAGTGTAGTGTGGTTAATAATCACTACTGAGAGTCCAAACACTGTGGAGCAATTCCATCGATGCGCAGCTCTACAGATCCCGAACCATGGCAGTGGCGACAGCGGCGATGAAAAAAGCTTCACCAATTGGGGAAAGTGAAGATTTAAAAAAAAAACCTTGAGAGAAACCAGGCTCAGTTGGGCACGACCATTTCTCCCATGGCCAAACGTCTTGTGCAGAGTTGCAGTCTAGGCACAGGAAGCTGGACCTCAGTGAAGACTCGTCTGTCCTTGGAGCATCACAGGAATCAGTCTTGTGCTCTCACTCCACCATGACCACCACAGCAGCTGCTCAGGATACGGCCTGGTCCAGGATTATGAAGACCTTGGGATCATCTCATCGCTGGTCTGAGGGCCTCGGGATGAGTACCCTCAGGTGGAAATAGAGAATAAAGAGAATAATTAGCGTAGCTGCTGTTCATAGTGTATAAAAACAAGATGCAAAAACCTGCGTGGGGCACATCATGCATCATACCGCTAAGTGATGCACTGAGTGTATGCTTTGCTAAAAAGATTGGTTTTTAACCTAGTTTTGAAATGCAAAAGTGTGTCTGAGCCTCGGACATTATCAGGAAGGCTGTTCCAGAGTTTAGGGGCCATAAATGAGAAGGCTCAACCTCTTTTACTCGACTTTGCTATTCTAGGTACTATCAGAAGCCCTGAGTTTTGAGATCTTAAAGAGCGGGTTGGATTGTAGCGAGACAAGAGGTTGGTTAGATAAACAGGAGCTTGATTATTTAAAGCTTTATAGGTAAGAAGTAATATTTTAAATTCAATACGAAACTTCCCAGGTAGCCAGTGTAAGGAGGATAACATTGGGGTGATATGATCATATTTTCTAGACCTGGTAAGAACTCTGGCAGCTGCATGTTGTACTAGCTGAAGTTTGTTAATAGAGGATGCTGGGTAACCAGCGAACAGAGCATTACAGTAATCCAGTCTAGAAGTCATAAAAGCATGGACTAGCTTTTCTGCATCTGAGATGGATAGCATACTTTGTAACTTAGCAATATTTCTCAGATGAAAAGGCAGTTTTTGTGACATGTGATATATGATTTTCGAAGGTTAAATTGGTGTCTAATATGACACCCAGATCTTTTATAGTAGACGCTAACTTTGTATCCCTCTAATTGCAGGTCGAGTTGTAAGAACTTCGGTGTACAGGATTTCGGCCCGATAAGTAATAATTCTGTTTTGTCTGAGTTTAAGAGAAAAAAAATTTGGTCATCCAGTCTTTAACATCTTTAATACACTCAGTTAGCTTAGACAGTTCAGACATATCATCCGGTTTAGTTGAAATGTATAATTGAGTATCATCTGCATAGCAGTGAAAGCTGATCCTGTGTCTTCTAATAATGTCTCCCAGGGGTAGCATGTATATTGCAAAAAGCAAAGGACCTAAAACTGATCCTTGTGGCACCCCGTACTTTACTGGCCTGACTTGTGAAAGCTGTCTATTAATATTCACAAACTGGTAACGATCAGCTAAGTATGACCTAAACCATTTAAGGGTTTATCCTTGGACACCTGTAGAATTTAACCGGTCTATGAGAATATTGTGGTCGATGATGTCAAATGTGAAGCTAAGATCGAGTAAAACTAATAGTGAGATGCACCCTTTGTCAGCAGCTAAGAGTAAATTGTTGGTTATTTTCACTAATGCGGTTTCTGTGCTGTGATGAGGCCTGAAACCTGACTGAAACACTTCAAAAATATTGTTCATCTGCAAAAAGGAGCATAATTCGGTAGAAACAACTTTTTCTAGTATTTTAGACATAAATGGAAGATTTGAAATAGGCCTATAATTAGCTAAGTTGCTGGGGTCCAGTTGTGGTTTCTTAATAATAGGTTTAATAACAGCTAGCTTGTAAGGATTTGGAACATGGCCTAAAGCTAAAGAAGAGTTGATAACGTTAAGGAGAGGTTCTCCTATAACAGGTAGCAATTCTTTCAGTAATTTTGTTGGAATTTTGGTCTAACATATATGTAGCTGGTTTAGAACTTTCAGAAATTTTTTAGAAATTTATAACTTTAACTAGCTCTTCCTGTTCTATGATTTTGAAGCATTGTAGCTTATTTTGATTCAGTGGAATGTTTACTGGATCTGTGGTATAAGGTGGTGCAGAAAGTTTAACATCTATTTTCTGTCTAAAGCCTTCTATTTTATTACTGAAAAAAAAATCATGAAGTCATCACTACTAATTTGCGGTGGGACATTTTGTTCCAAAGATGACCAATTATTTGTTAATTTAGCAATGGTACTAAATAAAAATCTAGGATTGTTATAATTATTTTCTATCAGTTTGCAGAGGTGCTCAGCCCTGGCGGATTTAAGAGCCCTCCTATAGCTGGACATACTGTCTTTGTACGTAATTCTAAAAACCTCTAAATTAGTTTTTATCCATTTACCTTCCAGAGCACGGGTTGCTGTTTTGAGAGCACGAGTATAATTATTGTACTATGGTGTAGTTTTATTCTCTCTAGCCTTTTTTAATTTGATGCGTGCCACAGTATTTAGTGCGCTAGTAAAGATGGCATCCATACTGCTGGTAGCTACATCAAGGTAATTTATGTTTGCAGGTGCATTTCGAAATAGAGAAAGATCAGGCAAGTTATTTGTGAATTCATCTTTGGTGGACGGAACGATAGTTCTACCAGGGCGGAATATCTGCTAATTTCAGGTAAACGCAGCTTATATAGTAAGAGGTAGTAGTCTGTAATATCATCACTTTGTGGCATAATGTCTACATCAATGACCTCTAGTCCATAAGACAGAATTAGATCTAATGTATGCTTTAAGCCAGTGGTTCTCAAACTGTAGTACGCGTACCACTAGTGGTACACTGCCTTCCTTCCAGTGGTACGCGGAAGAATTGCTGAATAATAAAATAATAAAATGAACACTTTTAACCCTTTGACGTGTATGATAACACAGAGACTCATGTGATCATACAGCATTGGCTGTTCCCTGAAGTGTACGATTATGCTAGTGTGCTTTTAATGTTTACTTTAGTGCATTGCGTCATCAGATGTTAAAAATTAGTCCGCTTGGTGCAGAGCCAGAGGAAGATGCGCGCCGCGCTAAGAGCAGATACACGTGCTAGAGAAGCGCTTCTGCAGACCGGTGCTATTGGGTTGTGATTTCAGTTACTGCAAACTCATGATTTTCCCCATGCTGCATCACTGGTAAAATAGTTATTACAAATGTGTTAAATGTGTGCTCGTAGTTGTGTAAAATAATGCGCGTTTTCGAAATATAAAGTTATTTCTTTTGTAAAGAAATCTGAATCTGCTTGAAAACAGTGGTTGTTGTGCTGTTAACGCAAACTTCACGGTTCACTTATGTGATCTCATTTGCACCAGGTCGCAGAAAAACTGAACATATGAAATGGTAAAGCACTGTATGCATTTAATCACTCGCTACAGGCCAGCTGTAAATGACGAGCAGCAGATCTAATTTCTAATTTAAGCAATTGCAAATCATATATTTAAAATACAAGTTTAGATTTCAAAGATATACAAATATGTCATCTGTACATGCAACTTCAAAATTTTAACTTGCAAAACTTTCAAAATGTATAAAATATAAAATTATATATATATGATAGAGCCTATATACTATATTTATCATGTCCAAGCTACATTTACAGGTTTTGATGAATAAACATGAATCAGAACAGTGCCATTTTTTATTACCTTTTAAAAGTACATTTTAATTTAAATGGTGAAGTTTTTTTGTTTTGTTTTTGTCTGCAAGCACAGTTAATGTTTAAACTATTTATAATGTTTAAAGTGCCTGACAATAATACATATTTTTAATAATAGGAATTAATCTGCCTGGTTTTTGAACTGTGCAGTGCTGCAGCTGCTTAATTAGGCCTACTACGCTACTGTATTTCAATACTGGTCATTATGGTGGTACTTGGAGAGACAATTTTTGTCTGAGGTGGTACTTGGTGAAAAAGGTTTGAGAACCACTGCTTTAAGCGATGGGTTGGGCCAATAACGTTTTGCTTTATCCCAAGTGAATGTAGTAAATCCATAAACACAAGCCTAATGTATCGTTAAAGTCATCTACGTGGATGTTAAAGTCTTTTACAATTAGTATTTTATAGTTTTAACTAGTAAGTCAGAAATAAAATCAGAAAACTTTTAGAAAATTGACATAGGGTCCTGGGGGTCTATATATGGTGATTAAAGCAAGAGATATCATAGGTTTTTGCATAATATCAAGAAGCATAACATTAAGCGCTAATACTTTAAAGGAGTTAAACTTCAGTCCGTTTCTCTGACTAAAATTAATAAAATTACTAAAGATTGATGCAACTCCACCACCACGGCCAGTTTGACGAACTTCATGTTTATATAAGAATCCTGGAGAAGTTGCTTTATTTAAATTAATATAGTCAATTTGTTTCAGCCAGGTTTCAGTGAGACAGAGTGAATTAAGATTGTTATCTGTTAATATTTCATTTATGATAAGTGCTTTAGATGCTAGTGGCCTGATGTTTAGGAGACCAAGATTTACGAAATTTGTATTTTCACTTTTTATTGGTTTTTCAGGTTTTATTCTTAATAGTTTTTTTCTAGAGCACACAGTAAGTTTATTTCTTGATCTAATAACACGAGGCACAGACACAGTCTCTATGGGGTTAGCTAGACAATTATTACTGTGATTTAAGTGGGACGAACAAGAGTCTATATGGCTAAAATGCAAATTTTGTGAATTTTCACTTACCAGTCAGATAGAACGAAGTGCCCTGGAGATGTTGTCCGCCAGAAGTTCAGCTCCAACTCGACCGGGGTGCAGCCCGTCAACACGGAAAAGCCTAGGACACTCCCAGAAAAGATTCCAGTTATTGGCAAAGAGCAATTTCTGTTATTACACCATGTTAATAACCATTCAAACAGAGCAAAAAGTCTACTGAACCTTTAATTTCCTTGGCGGTAGGTAGGAAGTGGTCCAGAAATGATGATCTGCGTGGCGGGCGAGGTGCGTCGAACCGTCTCGATCAGGCTCCTGAAGTCCCTCTTCAGGATCTGTGACTGGCGGAGCCCAGTGTCATTCGTCTCCACGCGGAGGCACTGATGCTCTCGCCAGCGCTCAGGATAGTAGGAACCTGTGCAGAAATATTTTAACGCGAGCACCAGGAAAGCAAAAGGTGAGTACTTTGTTACCTGAAGTGGAAGCAGCGCGGACATGTCGAACAATGAAGTCACGATGATAGCCACATCGGGACCCGTCTCCTGGAGAGGGGCAAAGTGGTTCTTCATGGGGATTTTGAACGCGGGAGGCGGAGCTGTTCTTGTTCGTACACGACACCTGGGCAAACCGCGTCCTAGGTGCGCTGGGCCTGGACAGAGGAACACGCAGGGTTGAGGTACACAGAGTGTCTTGGCTGTATCATGCACTTACCTCAGATGCAGGCACGTGCACACATAGGGCTCAACCTACACAGTGTACCTGTGCAGTTTACAAAAGTGTACCCTTTTGAGTCTGTGATATAAAGTGCCCGTCCAAAATGAACTTAAGTGCGCTCTTCAATTAAGTTTGCCTGTTGTGCTCTTATCTTCAATTCTGCACATGCCCTTTTTAAAACCTCTGCACAGGCCTGCTCAGATGTGCGAGCTCCATCGCGGGGCACACCGAGCAAGACTCGCTGTTCCCGGAGCTGTGCTCACTTCATCTGCAGATTGCAAATTCGTCTCTCCCCTGCTTCCAGCTCCAGGTCCAACGCCTCCATCGATGCCTCTTCTGCACTCAAGGACAGACACACAAGCGACATCATACAGGGTAAAGAGCAAAGCCAGTAAGTAAGAAAATTTGTGAATGAAAGGAGTCGGTAGCTTTAGCTGACTAGCGATGCTAGCAGGCTAAAGCTACGAACAACAGGCGGATGCTCAAGAGACAGAACGTTTTAAAGTGGATTTATTTGTATAAAGTGTTAAGTGTAGGATAAAATGTATTAATGGTTTGTTCACCCTAAGTAGTACTTAGCGAGTGTCAAGATTTTTTGGATAAAAATGCAAATCTATGTGACAGAGAGCTCCAAACACACGCAGCGAGGCTACCGTAACAGCGACAGTGACGTCCTTTATGTCCATATTATACGTTCTTTGAAGCCATTTTTCTTTGACATAGAGCCTGAAATCAACATTACTTTTTAGTGAAAGGTTAATAATGATACCAATATTAGCAGAGTACAGTGGATTTTCATTAGCTTTTCCACAAATGATACATTGAAATGATACTGCCTCAGAGATTGGCCAAAAACATCTTTCACATCAGGAGCGTGCCTAGGAATACTTAAAATGCAGCCTGCGTAGACAGCTCACTACAGGTTTTGGAACAGAGCCATGGTGTCACTACATGTGGGTGTATAAAGAATGAATGAAGAAGAGAAAGTATGTTTAAAGGAGAAAAGAGGCAGCAGGGGAGAGAATGAGAGGAGTGTGAGATAGAGAGGAAAATAAGTCTGAAGCCTTTTTCCAAACATGAAGAAGCTGTGCTGTCTGCTTCCTAAAATCGTATAACCTTGATGGAGCCACATAAGTGACTAATCTGTAATTCTCTTTACATGCACACCACACAAGCAGAGCTGTTCACATAAAGCACACAAAGATTCACTACTGATTCCTATAGATTTCGTTGTCAGCATGCTGCTAATATCTACACAGGCAGCATTTTAAGTCTTTGGTGCCCTGTAATGTAGGCTTTTCCAGCCTGATCTCACAAGGAAACGTAACTAGTTTACGTTTTGTCAGTTTAGTGGACAATTCATACAAATTTATGAGTCAGTCATATTAAAATGTGCGATTTTTAAAAGGAGCTGTGGCAGCAAACCGCACATCTAAACCCAACTGTCATTGAGGGATGAGAAAATCTAAATACTAAATTGTACAAATGAAGAAGAAGGCGAGAAAGTGTTTAACAGTTCAAACTTATCTTTTCATGAACTTTTGCATGTTGTAGACAGACCAGTAAATTTGTTCATTCGTCAAAACAACAACTCTCTCAGAAAACACATACCGGTTTCCTCTTTTTGGAAATCTCTCGAGTGCACAGACTTGCTTTTCCCCATAATCCAGCCCCTTAAAGCCCCACATTACAGAACATAATCACACACCACAATATAACACAGGAACTGTACTTTAACCTTTTCTAGCATGCTACAGTATATATTATATTTTGTTAAGTAAATATCAGTTTGTATGCATACTTGAGACCCTGTGTACATTGTTGTCATCAGAACGGTATGTGCACACATTTTGCTTATAGTTGTTAAAGTATTTTTTTAACAATCTTTTTTTTTTATTGAGATGTGATAAAAATATGACAATATAACATCACAATCCTATTTACATTTTCGTTTTCAATTTAGAGGCAAAAACAACAATAAAAAAATGAAAAAAAACTCAGTTAGCATTTCTTTGTGTTTGAGTTTGCATGTTCTCTCCGTGTTGGCGTGGGTTTTCTCCAGGTCCTTCAGTTTCCTCAATAAGTGCAAAGACATGCGTTTTAGGTGAATTGGGTAAGCTAAATTGTCTGTAGTGTATGTGTGTGAATAAGTGTGTATGGATGTTTCCCAGTGATGGGTTGCAGCTGAAAGGGCATCCGCTGCGTAAAACATATGCAGAATAAGTTGGTGGTTCATTCCGCTGTGGCGACCCCAGAATAATAAAGGGACTAAGCCGAAAAGAAAATGAATGACAGAATAAATTAATGGAAAAAATAACATACAAACAAAAAAGGAATAAAAACTAATTTAAAAAAAGGAGAAAAAAGATTATTCTAGAAAAAAACATTAGGAAGAAAGGGTTAAAAATACAAATCTTCTATAGAAGGCATGCACCAGATCATTAATATGACGATGGTTTGTTTAAATAAATCTTTGAATCTTTTGAAGTTTATTAATTTTTTATTTAATTTATAAATAAATTATCATCATAGAGGAAAAAACATTGACAATGACCTGGGGTCCATTCTTCGTAAGTGGATTATTCAATTAGCTGGATTTGGTTTTTAAGCTTTTGACACGATCCAGGATTGTTTCGTTCTTCAAAACTCATCTAAGAGTTGTTGTCATGGCAACAGGTCTGGTAGCTCAAACCTGCTAGGGAGCAGCCTTATTTCATATAAACAGGATTAGATTTCCTTTTCATTTCCTTTGTTTACAGTCTATGGTCATTTCAAGCAAAGGTGATAATGAAAGTATGTACTGAATGCTAATATTTTCTTATAGTAGTAATAGATTACACTGGAGAAAATAGTAACATAGTTTTAAAAACTATATGTATAATAGCTTTAAAAATTATAAATAAAATTGTAATGCAATCTACACTCCAAAATAAAAGTACAAAAACTGTCATGGCGGTGGTTCTCCCCAAGGGATTCAAAGAGAATATCTATTAATGTGGACAAAAGCGTATGTTAAGCTGTAAACTGGTAGGCTACCAACCCTTTAGTACAATTTGTGTATGATAACAGACATGGCCAATATTCTCTTTTTTTTTTTTTAAAGAAAGGAATAATAAATTACGGATTTAAAAGCTGGAGACACTTACCAATATCAAAATATGCAAAATTAATTTAAACAGCTATTTATTAAGAAACTTGAATAGGCCTCCTATAATAAAGAAAATGCTATCTGAAAGTAAAACTGAATACATTGCTTGATACTCTTGACACATGAAAGTGTAAAGCCTGCAGCCCACAACAAATGTGAAAAGTTATTACTTATTTTTTCAACAGTTATTTAACAGTTTACATTGATTTGTATCTAATTTTGCTCAGATGGATAATAAAATATTAATATGATGATGTCATTACGCTGCTGTGCCATCAGCCAATTGTGGCATTGCCGATTATGATTTTGATGATCAATAGATCAATTCTTCACAACACATGCAGAGATCTCAGATCAGTTCACCCAGACATTTAATCTGATTTAAAATTAGCCAGAGATAAGTTATCAAGATCAAAAGATCCAGGATCTGCCAAATAATCTTACATCATTTAAGCGAGGTATGAAGAACGGACCCCTGATATGCAAGATCTGTGTTTCTGCAAGAGAATGAGTACATTAAATTTCCCTACACATGGACAAACAAAAGGAAAGTCAAAATTTTGATTCAGAGAAACACATAAAAATGCTGTGCTCACATTACTTAGATAACAGAGAAAATTGTGGTTTACATCCTTGCGTGTTTTTTTGTGTTATTGACCTTGTTCTGTCCTGTATACAAGCACACGTCACGAGTGCTGATGAAATGGTATTGCTGTCCCCAGGGGCCCTGAACGCCTGAAGTGAGCTGTCACTGTCACGTTACATTAGTGCCCTGTGTGAGTCTGATCGCACAGGCAGCACCTCATCACACGTCTGCCTCTTTTTCCTCAGTGTTCATCCAGTTATTTCTCACTAACCAAACCATCATCTATAATTCTAAAGCATTTTAGACGCTAATGGAGATTGCAGCATGAGAGAAAGAACCAGGCAGCTCATGGTAGTTCTTTCCTACATTTGACATTGGTATTCATTTTATTTTGATGATCCCTTTTCCACATTTTCTTTTTAATTAGGAGTCACATTTGTCATTCATTAATCAATTTAGAGTTTCGATTTATATTTGATCCCAAACTGTTCAGTTGTAAGTCATTAGGGACCCAATGCTGCACAGAGTTTTCACTCAGGGTTAACTAATACCCAATTAGTCCAGTTGCCTCCTGCCCACTCGTAATAAAAGTGTAGTTAATTTATTCATCTCCATAAAACTTGCTAAATCAGCGATTGTCATGCTGGTAGACAAGGAAGGTTATCTTTTATCAGTTTTATTCAAAACCAGTCACTTAATCAAAGTGAGGAAGCAGGAGAGTGGTGTCAAAGCTGTTAGCGATCTTCTTTAACAGCTTATAATGTAAACATCTGATGTTAGCGATCTCACATATAGTTCGTTCTTGGGAACATCTGCAGGTGAGTACACAGACACACAGTTCATCAGGTAAATGGCAGATCTTCTAGTAAACACCACAATAGAGTAATCATTTCCCTTGATCAGTGTGAAGGATCCGAAGGCACATTAGAATCAGAATCAGAAAGAGCTTAATTGCCAGGTATGTTCACACATACGAGGAATTTGTTTTCGTGACAGAGCTTCTACAGTGCAACAGAATTACAGAGGACTAAAAAACAAATAATAAATATATTTTAAAAAGTAGTGAAATGCAATATACAAATTGACAAGTGTATGTACAGGTGTATTACTATATACAACATAATATGTGCAGCTGTTATGTGCAAATTGGCATGTAAAGTGTGTTGTTAAATAAGTGTATGTGTGCATAAAAAAAGTTTATAGCAGGTAGTGATGTTGGTTCCACAATTATTATCATTATCAAGTGTTCATGAGATGGATTGCCTGAGGGAAGAAACTGTTTCTGTGTCGGGCTGTTCTGGTGCGCAGTGCTCTGTAGCGTCGACCAGAAGGTAAAAGTTCAAAGAGGCAGTGTGCTGGGTGTGAGAGGTCCAGAGTGATTTTAGCAGCCCTTCTGCTTGCTCTGGATAAGTACAGTTCTTGGAGAGTAGGGAAGGTTGTACCAATGATTCGCTCAGCAGTCCGAACTATTCGACGTAGTCTTCGGAGGTCGGATTTGGTAGCTGAGCTAAACCAGACAGTTATTGACGTGCAGATGACTGATTCAATGATGGAGGTGTGGAACTGTTTCAGCAGCTCCTTTGGGAGGTTGAACTTCCTCAGCTGACAAAGAAAGTACAGCCTCTGTTGAGCTTTTTTGACAATGGAGTCAATGTGAGTGTCCCACTTCAGATCCTGAGAGATGGTGGTGCCCAGGAACCTGAATGACTCCACTGCTGCCATAATGCCGTCCATGATGCTCAGTGGGGGAAGAGCAGGGGGTTTCTCCTGAAGTCCACTATCATCTCCACTGTTTTGAACGTGTTCAGCTCCAGGTTGTTGTGACTGCACCAGACAGCCAACTCCTTAACCTCCTGTCTGTAAGCAGACTCGTCACTGTCCTGAATGAGGCCGATAAGTGTGGTGTCGTCTGCAAACTTTAGGAGCTTGACAGAGGAGTCTTTCGAAGTGCAGTCATTCGTGTACAGGGAGAAGAGCAGAGGGGAAAGGACACACCCCTGGGGGGCGCCAGTGCTGATTGTGCGGGTACTGGATGAGAATTTTCCCAGCTTCACCAGCTGCTGCCTGTCCGTTAGGAAGCTGTTGATCCACTGACAGACAGAGGTGGGCACGGAGAGCTCAGTTAATTTGGGCAGGAGAAGTTTTGGGATAATAGTGTTAAAAGCTGAGCTGAAGTCAACAAACAAGATCCTCACATAGGTCCCTGGTCTGTCTAGGTGTTGCAGAACTTAATGCAGTCCCATATTGACTGCATCATCCACAGACCTGTTTGCTCTGTAGGCAAACTGAAGAAAGTTCAGTGAGGGTTCAGTGATGTCCTTCAGGTGGGCCAGCACCAGTTTTTCAAAAGACTTCAGGACCACCGATGTCAGCGCCACTGGTCTGTAGTCATTTAATCCTGTGAGTTTGGGCTTCTTTGGTATGGGAATGATGATGGAGCGTTTGAAGCAGGAGGGCACTTCACACAGCTCCAGTGATCTGTTGAAGATCAGGGTGAAGATGGGGGCCAGTTGGTCAGCACAGGACTTTAAACAGGCTGGTGTTATAAGATCTGGGCCTGGAGCTTTTTTCCTCCTCTGTTTTAGGAACATTCATGGAAGAAGAGGAGAAGACGAAGGCGCGAAAGTGAGGACAACCATCCGATTTCAATACCAGCCGATGAATGGAAGAATGAGGTAGGTTTTTATATTGTCCTTTGATGAGAAGGAAAAGGTGCAGCAGATTAGAAGGCCGGCGATGGTTAGCGGGATTGGAGAGAGGTGGTTTGTGAGGAAGAGCGGTGATTGGTGGAGCAGGAACGAGCCAAGGGTGTGACAGCGATAACCAAAAATCGAATAGTCTCCCAGCTGAAATGTGACTGCTCCAAACAGTCTCGTGCAATTTGTTTAAATATCATGTACACATATCAAAGTAGCACCGGCCTCCATATAGTCTACTGGATGTAAAAGATTTCAGGAGAATTCAGAATGCATTTAACACTTTATTTTCCAGATGAAAGTGTATCATGCCAATTACAGAACCAAACAATAAAAGCCAATTCAGAAATAAATGCACAACATCAATTCCTCAAACATAAATCTAAAAGTATAGATGAAAGTCCAAATTATACTTCAAGAGTTCCCACTTAGATATGCTTAGCATTTAAGCAGGTTTGGCATGCT
>CAIGQZ010008319.1:1848869-1864604 GCA_903798205.1 Danio tinwini
GTCTCTGCTGCTGCAGAGGTACAGTGGGTCAGTATGGAGGCAATGTGTGCTCCAGCAGAAGCATTTACTTCTGTATAAGTGCTGGGGGAGTGTGACGATAGTGGTATTGGAAATGTAAATGTATATGAGCTTGTTTAGAGCGTTGCTGCTGCAGCAATTGAAAATCAGGGTGACCCCTAAATGGGTCAGAGCTGTGGTGAATGAGAGAGAATGGAAGTATGGGATAATTGTTTGGAGAGAAAAATAAAAGAAGAAAAAGAAAGAGCTCCTGTGTTTATAAGAGGGGCAATAGGGGGAAATGGCAGGACGGTTCTTATGCCTAGGAATGCATGTGGGTGGAAGTCTACTAGAGAGGATCAGCTGGGCTTCCCTGAGGTGATATTGTTCTCTTGTAGTGTAAAATGCTAGGGGATGGGGGGTTGAAATGGGTGTGTGGGGGAGCGGATGTCAAAAATGTATATAGGATGTCCTTTGCATAATTTATCTGTTTTGCTTTGCGTATTAAAGAAAGATAGAGTTTCTTCATCCTGCAAAGTTAGATCAGCTATGGTGGGGTGGAATGTAGGTTTAAAATGTGTTGTTAGTTCATAACATCTCTAAAACCAAAAGGCTAATGTGAACACTGCATCAAGGGTGTGGGCTGTGTAAGTGGAAATGTATTTGGAATGGATGTGGAGTGTAATAGGTTCTGATAAGGGTCTGCTTCTGTAGCCGTTTTTCTGGATTACTGAAATGAGAAAGCAAGAGAAAATCAGAAATGAAATTTACAATATGGTACATGTACAGTAGACATAATGATTTGTTTTAGCTGATATCCGTGCAAGGCATCTTGGTACGTGCATGGGCAACTGTGAATGGGCAATGGGCAATTTGTTAATGCGTGGTACAACAGCTGCAGATATGAGCTGATGGTCCTGGAAGTACCACTAATGTTTTATGGATTAGATTGCCTGGATACTTGCAATCAAATGCTTCAGCTTTGAAGATTTCAAAAGATTTATAAATGTTTAGTCTTGTTGGGGAGTTGTAGTTTTTTGCGAGGCTTCCCCTTGAGCATGATATGTACGACCGCTAGGAAAGCAGTAAGAGTTCAGCTTCATTGCAATGCTTTGATCGCCTGCACTTAAGAGTTTAGGTGGAGTTGTGGACGGTGATCTTGCTGGAGATCTGGGTTGAAAGCATGGCAGATGCATTGGGTGAGGTGTTTGAAGTGAATAGAAAAGGAGATTATATTGACCGCGTTATGGTTAGTGGAAAGCTGGTGGGCCGGCCGATGTCTTTGCGGGACCTTAGGCTCGCTTGTCATCCTGGCGGGGCTGTATAGTGCTGAGCTGCAGCTGAAGTCGCAGGGAGAGTGGTGTGCTGACTGAAGTTGTAATTGTCTTTTGGAGCTTGGTTCTTCCATCTTGATGGCTAAAAGGGGCAATGCTGTAGGAGCTTTTTGGAGCTGGAGCGTTAGTAGCAGGAAGCATTTTTCCAAAACGAAGATAGAGCAGTAGGGAGAAAATGATCCATATATAGTAAGCTTGGATTGCTCTGATTAGATTAGTACTGATTACAGATGAGAAGCCAGACGTGCTCAATCATATCACGTGCTCCTCTCGAAATTAGTTTGTACTTCACATAGTGTTGAGCTTGAGAACTCTGCACTACGGGCCGGTCTGGATACAGACTTACCAACTCGAGACATTCCGTCCTTCTCTTTAAATACCCCATAAAAGCAATGAATGCTTCTTTTGTTAAAGTTAACTAGTTACTTAAAGATTTACTCATCTGTTGGGATTTAATCAAAAGCTACTAAAGATAGTGACAACCTTGTTACCCGTCACATCTGAGTATTTATCAACACCAAAGGGGAAGGAAAGTTCATGAAAGAGGGTAAAGTCTATCCAGGGCCTTTTTTCATTAGATTTCAGAGTTTTTGTTGTTTTATTACAGGACACATTAAAATCTGAGTAAAATCCATCCCTACAGTAGGCTGTCTGCTTAATATCTGCTGGCACTGGTCCACCAACAGGCATTCTACTGACTATAAGAAACATTGCTTGTGCATGTTTACTAACCCTAATCTCAAATGAGAATTAGTATTGCAATGTACAGTGCTTTTAAATTAAGATTTTATTTAGAATATTTTACAATAATATATTAGAGCATATACATTAGATTAGTCAATATATCAAAGCCAAAACTTGAACTAAGCTAACAAATAAAAAAGCTTAAGGACACCTAATTGTTGAGGCAAAATATATAAAATAAAACAGGGAAAAATCTAAATAAACATAAAAACCGGAGCACCCAGAGCCAACCCACACCAGCACGGGGAGAACATGCAAAGTTCACACAGAAATGCCAAATGACCCAGCCGAGGCTCGAACCAGCAACCTTCTTGTTGTGAGGCGATTATGCTACCCACTGCGCCACCATGAGGCCAATCCAAAATCTAAATAAATAAAATAAAAGTCAAAATGCCATCAAAATATGGTGATATCTTGACATCCCAATTTTAATAACAGCATGCCAAATTTGTGCAGCATATTAAAATGAATTATGAGGCAATGTTACCATTGCAGTTAAAGCTAGAGATTTAAAAAGTGGCAAATATATGAAGACATAAGACACATCACCCTGTCACCTTGAAAGATATTGCTGTTTCTCTATAATCCTGAGCTGTGAACTCAATATAATCATGCTATTGAGATGAAACTATTTGTGAAGCTTGTCTTACAAGCGGCACAAATGAAATGTTATTGCATGCAATAAAGTAGAGTTTAATCATTACGCACAATAGGGGAGGGCATTTCATCCCCAGTATTTAATGGCCTGTCAGGGAAGTGAAGTTTGAACCCTATAGCGCAGACTAGAGTCATCCAGCCCTATTTAAGTAGCTTACTGAGATTCGGCTCTGTCTGTCTGATCCTCTCGCTGCATTAGTGTGAGTTGCACTGGCCTCATCCTGACACTCAGCTGGGATCTCCAACGTGCTCGGATTATAAATGGGATGAAATGTGTTTGTGCCTGCGTGCTTCCAGATCTAAACGTGAGAGCCATCATTAACCTGTTGTCTTCTTTAGCAATAAACTAATAATATATGTAATGTATTTGGCAGATGTGTATAATGCGGGTAAGAGACTGGAAGGAATACAGCATTTGATTATTTGCATCTATTTGATTTAAATGAATAGTATTTTAGAGGGGAAATTCCATTCAATTCACCTTTATTTGTATAGCGCTTATACAATGTAGATTGTGTCAAAACAGCTTCACATAGAAGATTATAGTAAATTGAAAACTGTCTCAGTTTAATTTTCAGTGTTTAAGATCGGTTCAGTGTAGTTCAGTTCAGTGTGGTTTAATAATCACTACTGAGAGTCCAAACACTGGGAAGCTATTCTATTGATGCGCAGCTCTACAGATCCTGAAGCATGCAAGCCAGTGGCGACAGCGGCGAGGAAAAAACTTCACCAATTGATGAAAGTAAAGAATTTAAAAAAACCTTGAGAGAAACCAGGCTCAGTTGGGCACGACCATTTCTCCTATGGCCAAACATCTTGTGCAGAGCTGCAGTCTAGGCGCTGGAATCTGGACACAGATTGTCCTTGGAGTGTCACAGGAATCAGTCTCATGCTCTCACTCCACCATTACCAGACCACCACAGCAGCTGCTTAGGATACGGCCTGGTCCAGGATTATGAAGACCTTGGGATCATCTCATCGCTGGTCTTGGATCTCATCAGTGGTGCTGCATAGTCTGAGGGCCTCGGGATGAGTACCTCCAGGTGGAAATAGAGAATAAAGAGAATAATTAGCGTAGCTGCTGTTCATAGTGTATATAAACGAGATGCAAAAACCTGAGTGGGGCACATCATGCGTCATACCGCTAAGTGATGCACTGAGTGTATGCTTTGCTAAAAAGATTGGTTTTTAATCTAGTTTTGAATTGCAGAAGTGTGTCTGAGCCTCGGACATTATCAGGAAGGCTATTCCAGAGTTTAGGGGCCATAAATAAGAAGGCTTGACCTCCTTTACTCGACTTTGCTATTCTAGGTACTATCAGAAGCTTTTGAGATCTTAAAGAGCAGGTTGGATTGTAGCGAGACAGAAGGTTGGTTAGATAAACAGGAGCTCGATTATTTAAAGCTTTATAGGTAAGAAGTAATATTTTAAATTCAATACGAAACTTAACAGGCAGCCAGTGTAAGGAGGATAAAATTGGGGTGATATGATCATATTTTCTAGACCTGGTAAGAACTTTGGCAGCTGCATTTTTGTACTAGCTGAAGTTTGTTAATAGAGGATGCTGGGCAACCAGCAAACAGAGCATTACAGTAATCCAGTCTAGAAGTCATAAAAGCATGGACTAGCTTTTCTGCATCTGATATGCATAACATACTTCGTAACTTAGCAATATTTCTCAGATGAAAGAAAGCAGTTTTTGTGACAAAAGTTGTGTTTCAAAAGTTAAATTACTGTCTAATATCACACCCAAATCTTTTATAGTAGAGCTAACGCTAACTTTGTATCCCTCTAATTGTAGGTCAAGTTGTGAGATCTGCTGTGTACAGGATTTACGCCCGATAAGTAATAATTCTGTTTTAATAATAACAGCTCTTTAAGAAATTATTTTTATGTTCTTTAAAATCATTTAAGAACCTCAAAATTGCCATAATTTAGTTTTTCAGATTTTTTTGGTCACATATGAACATTTATGGAGGGTTCACATCATGTCACGATCACCAGCAATCTAACCCTCATACGTAGATTGCTGGGGAACATTCACTTTCACCCGGCCTACAATTCTGCCACCATATGAACGACAACTCCCTTCAGGCACCACACAGGCACCTGTGCCGGTTCTCCATTGATTACACACACAGTTGGGAACTACTCAAGAGTGATTACATGGACCATATAAACAGCACACACACTCACAGACATTGCTGAGTCTTGTTGGCTTTCATCCTGTAACATCATGAAGCGATTTTCCCTGTTTACTCTCTTCGTGTTTTGGCACTTGCCTTGTTTTATTGTTTATCCTGCCTGCTGACTGTAGTCTGTTATCTGACTATGCTTCCCTGTATGTTACCGTTTGCTCCTGATTTTGAGCATTGTCTGCCTGACCATTCTCTGTGTAATAAAGTACTACATGTGGATCCTCAACTCTGTTGTCCAGCATTCCTCAAGTTACACATCTAACTTGGAATTAAGTATTCATGTGACTAGTATGCATCTCATTCAGCTCTGTTGTTCAGTAGTCAGTGCACTAACAAGGGAGTCATTCGTTTAAGTGCTGTCTCAATCACAAAATTATTCCAGTGCACTGAGAAGTTTGCTCCCTTAAATCTCCCATAATGCATCATGAAAATCAGGGCATATCAATCATATCAATGCTCACTGTTTTCCTTAAATCCATAAAGTTCAAAATAAAAATAAAAAACATGAATCATGTCAACCAGATCATCAAACAAAATGATAAACGAGAGTCATTTTTCTAAAATGAAATGGTTATTTATTTATATTTAACATGGTTTAACATAGCTAGACCGGTTAAGAGCAATCTAGCAAATATTTATTATTGTTTAGTGGTTAAGATGTTGCTGGTATATGAATCAATCCAAATATTTAGCTATAATATACTTTTAAAAACTTCATAAAATTAATATATGAAAAAAAAAATGTTTTGCTGTGGTTTATAAGTTTCAGTTTTGGTGTCATACAATAAGGACATGCTCATGTCACACTCAGTGTCCTAATATAGTGAACCAAGCTCATTACTGCCCTTACCAGTGCCCTAATATCCTACTGATCCACAGGAGCTCTGGAGCTGATTGAGAAGCACCCTAAAGCTGAGGTCACACTAGAGTTTGAGCTTGTAAAATTCTGTCGCATGGCGCTGCGAAAAGGGGCGGGATTAAACAAGATGATTAGACATAAAAAAAACGAGTCATTGCTCAGTGTTTTAAATTTCTGTTCAGAGAGGTCATGTTTTGATTCTTGATTGGTCTCACGTAGTCAAGTGATGCAATTTTGTAGGTCAGAGTTCACCAAGCTTTAACTTTACACTGCAGCGAAATGGAAGGCTTGACGCATTTGCGTGCGTATGAATGGAAGTCCATAGGAAAGTCCAGTGTGACCGCAGCTTCAGTTACATACAAAGTAGAGGCAAATTGTCCATGGGCAGCATGAATTATATAGAATGTGTAAAGCGGAATACATGTCTTTGCAATTTAAAATAATTCAACTTGAGTGGAAAGTTCATGTGAGGTGAAAAACATCCTAGAGTAAACAAGAGCAAGTGGCGTGGTGCTTTACGTTTGGTGTGAACCCAGCATTAGGGATAAAATTTCATTCGTAAAATTATCAATGAAGATGCATTAATGTCTAAAATATAAATGTTTTATCTAGTTTGCATTTTGAACTTAAGCACAAAATGTTGGAAATTGTCAGCTCTGTTAGTGGTTTAAAAAGTCTAACTATATGTTAAATATTTATATATATATATATATATATATATAGACACTTCCCAAAAGACATTATATTTTATTATTTAAATATATATTTGAATGGCATCTTCGCTTATGTTAGTCTGTTTTTCATTATCCCGTGGTCTCCGTAATCTTAGACCTGGCTCTATCCTGCGCAGATGCTGTGGCGGTCATCGAGGAGTGGAGAGCATGAGACTGATTCCTGAAAGACCTTAGTGACAGATGAGTCTCCGCATTAATCCCGAAGGGCCAGCCTTTACATTCGCTGGTGACCTACTCACACACACGTTTCTCTACGGTGGACGTCCAGTGTTCTCCAGCCTTTGACACCTAGACTGCAGCTCTGCACAGGAAGTTTGGGCAGAGGAGAAATGGTCATTCCCAACTGAGCCTGGTTTCTATCAAGGTTTTTTCCCTTCACTTTCATCAGTTGGTGAAGATTTGTTCCTTGCCACTGTTGCCACTGGCTTGCTTGGTTTGGGACTTGTGGATTTGCTCTTCAGTGTTTGGACTTTTAGCAGTGAAAATTAAACCACACTGAACTGAACCAAACTGAACTCTGAAAACTGGACTGACACAGTTTCAATTGCAATTTACTAGAACTTGTATGTTAAGATGCTTTGACACAATCTACAGTGTAAAATCACTATAGAAATAAACATGAATTAAATTGAACTGAATCAAACAACAATTAGTTACAGAATCTAAAGTTGCCTAGCATTTTGCATTATTTTACATTAACTATGGTTTCCGTTACTGTAAACTAAACATTTGCATGTCATTCCAGTTTAAGGAAAATGTATAGAAAATCCCTAAAGTGTACCCACAATTATAGCCCAAGTTTTATATATTGACATGTTAAATCCACATATATGAAAAATACTGTAAATAAGGCAAGGTAATTTAAGGTCTGACTTAGACATTAAGATTCACAGCAGAAAGTCTCTTGCAGCTTTCAGTGGCCTAGGAGGTCAGAAGCAGAGCAACATGTAAAGCAGCCTATCACTATTAGTTTTGTTCAGTGTCATGATTAGGGATATGAAAAAAAAAATGTTTGTTTCTGCAAAGCCAGACTCTTGGACTCATGAACTACACATGTTTTTAAAGTTCAATTGTTTAGTTAACACGATAAGCTCAAAAATAGTAGATGACAGTATTGCACTTTAAGATTGGCTGCCATAAAATGAAAATAAGAAGAACACTACAAAGATATTAAAGTATTAATACCTGTAGCTCCTACTGCCACACTAAATCATGCCAGAAGACATGACAGATGAAAGTAAGACATTCTGTCTGCATCTGAAAAGTTACCTTGTCAGTGGAATTTTATTTTTATTCTGTAAAAACAAGTGTCAGACACTTCAGTTTCTAGGTAGTACCAAATCAGTCTTTTTGTACACTAACAAACAGTGATGGTTACAAACTCTGTCCTCTAAACTCATATTTTGACAAAAGAAAGAAAAAACACAAAAACAAATGAAAGAATAATTTAAAATAAAGTATTCTAGATTAAACATTTTACATAATGTAATTTGGCTATGTTTTTGATAAATGTTAAACAATCACATACACTGTCAGAAATAAAGGGAAAAAAAGTGTCATAAAGACAAAGGGCTATATTTTATTGATCTTGGCACAAAAAGTCAAAGGCTTTGTGCCGCAGCGTATGGTTAAGGGGTTGTGCTTATTCTCTTAATAAGTTATAGGTGTGTTTTGAGCATTACGTGCATTCTTTTACTTTAAGGATCAGTTGCCTCATGCCATAGCGCATTTGATATTTATATTTTGCTATTTACAAACTGAATGCTTCACTAGCAAGAAAACAGTTAAACAGACTATCTACAGTACGAGGATAAAGAACGAGCCTTCCCCATTCGGCCACTTTACTTTTTCTTTACTTCACTTTTACTCTTTACTTTACTCCTTTACTTTCGGAGGTAAGGAAACGGTGTTGCACGCACTCTACTGAAGACAACCATTAGCCTACATATTTAATTTAGTTTGTTAAGCGCAAAGATTTGTTTCAAAACTATTTTTAAATTCAGTTCTAATTTCCAGCAAACAAATAAATGGACAATAATAGCGATGTGTGGTCAAACAGTTATGTCTAAACACACATCCTATTCTTATGCCCCATATGGTGATGCATCTCTAACTACCCAACAGGCAGACAAATCTAAACTTGTTTTTATTAAAACAAATGTAAATATGCATATAATAAAAAATACTGCTAATAATAATAACATTATACAAATGCAAATTGTCATGAATAAACTAAAAAAAGCCCCCTGACAAGAAGAAGGCATGGAGGCAGTAGTTTTTATATTTATGTAGTAAATAATAATTTTTGTAACATTTTAATCCTTTAATTTTGTCATAGATATTAGTGTATTGCTGTACATCCTCTGTGTATTCAGCAATGTGTAATGTTTGGACCGCATAGTCGCATAATGCGCTCTGCGCTGGACTTCAGATCAGGTTTTACTTGGTCAATGGTGTGATCTATTTCAGTTTTTCAAAAAAGCAATGTGTCAACAAAGTGCCTTAACTTACCTCCTTTCTAGACAAGCACACCCATAAATCCACAAAGTGGCACAAATAAATTAGCTATTTAAACAACATGGCGCAAAAAGTGAAAATTAGGGTTGCTGGTCTGAAAATAGCAACAAATCATGGCAAACACGTATTGTGCCTTATTGCACCAGGTATATGATTGGGCCCAAAAAGTTTGTACTTTTTAGTTACTAATTTGTACTTTTAAGTTATCAAATGGACCATTTGGGTACAAATGTGCATAAAAAAGTATCACCACAGTGACAGTTTTATACTTTTATCCAATGGAATAATATCTCAGATTACAATGGATTAAACTGTATCATACTGATCTAAAATAAAAACATATGAATACATTTATTTATTTATTTAGTTTAATGTTATTTTTATTGCATATTTTTGTCAAAAATTCTGGAAAAAAACTAGCATTAATATACATGAAAATGTCATGTGTATCAACTGAACACAGACTTTTTTGCAAAAACTTCCATTTTACAAAGGATCGTAACATTATTGAGCTTTTTTTGTTAACACTAATTGATTTTACCTAAGTGATATTTTTTATTATTTATTACTTTTATTGCTATGTATTACTATTTACTATTATTTATTACTATTTAAATGTAAATTGCCTAACAATATTTAATTACATAAACATGAAAAAAAAAGATAAAACAATTTCCCCATTGTTCCACTTTACTTGCTATTCTTCAATTATTTCCTTCCAGATTAAATTCGTAGTCTCTGATTTACTCTATAAAAGTTGTATCTCTATTTTTTCAAGCTTGTTTTGTCAATTTATTAACTTCTTCACCTCCTCTTACAGCTAGATGTGCAGGAACCTATAAAAAACCAATTGATATATAACTGAAAAAATTCTTGAATCTGTTAGATACTAAAGAAAAATCCTGATGTGCCCATTTTGATTGGTTTTGTAAACAGTATCAATGAAAACCCAAAGGAAATGACCTTGTGCCATTCAAGTATGTTTGTTTATGCACCCAATGGCATTGCATTCTGTTAGCCAGTTTTCTTGCTTCAGGCAAATGCCACGAGGGAAGGCTGATCAAAGAGGTCGACTATTATGACCTCTGGCAAAACTTGCCTGTACCACTTCTCAAGCTCTTCCTGAATCAGACTATACTAAAATATACAATACATACTCACAAAATTACAACCATTTCCTTGGTTGTAAACTCAAAAAAAGCACACTTCCAGGGTTTGACCATATATAAAAATTTTGTCAGTCTCCATCCCATGGGGAATTTCCAAACATGTATTGCTCAGCTAAATAGTGAATATTTCAGCATCTGTCAGTCTGTCAGCACCGACTAAATGTCCTAGTGTTGAAGAGATCCTGTGCAATCTCACCCATTTTGGCTGTGACAATATATTATATTTGCCCTTGTGTTTTTGAAGGCCTTTGTTGATTTTGATGAGGATGGTGTTGGACAGGGAAACGCTACATGTCCTCAATCTGCATCTCACATTCCCTCACTCTCTCCTGCAGTGTCTCACATTTCAGCTGAGGTTTTTTCTGAGTGCAGCATGTTTTTGGAGATAACCGCCCAAGCATGGAGACGTTTGAGCCTCCAGGTAGCAGTGTGTGCAAGTCTCAGCGCCCTCTGGGAGTAGCAGTGTTTATCTATTTCCTTGTCACACTATCAGTGGGTTGCATTGACTTTGCAACTGCTGTCTTGATGCTTGACACTGACTGAAGAATTTATACTAATTGGTTGCAGCTTTCAGTATAAAAAGTGACACAGATTAGAAAAGATTAATTGCCAGAGGTGTGCATCAGTGGTGGAAGGAGCACTGAAAAATCATAATCAAGTAAAAGTACAATTAATTGCTAAAGATGTAGTGCAAGTAGAGTAAAAGTATATGTTCTACTCAAAGCATGAGTAAAAGTATCATTTCTAAAAGTAGTGAGTATTGAGTATTGTGCTATGAAAATTATTCCACCTTAAACTCTTAACACTTTTAAATGTAGCCTCCCTCAGTGCTGTTTTCTTTTAAGGGTGTTTCTAAGTATGAGTTTGCTTTTCATGGACTATACATTTTAAACGTGAGAATGTACATTACATTGATACAGTTGAAGTCAGAATTATTAGCCCCCCTTTAATTTTTTTTTCTTTTTTTAATATTTCCCAAATTATGTTTAACAGAGCAAGGAATTTTTTACAGTATGTCTGATAATATTTTTTCTTCTGGGGAAAGTCTTATTAGTTTTATTTTGACTAGAATAAAAGGAGTTTTTAATTTTTGAATAGTCATTTTAAGGTCAAAATGATTAGCCCCTTTAAGCTGTTTTTGTTTTTTATAGTCTACAGAACAAACAATCGTTATACAATAACTTGCCTAATTACCCCAACCTGCTTAGTAAACCTAATTAACCTAGTTAAGCCTTTAAATGTGACTTTAAGCTGTATAGTGTCTTAAAAAATATCCAGAAAAATATTATGTACTGTCATTATTTGAAATGGGGGGGGGGGGCTAATAAACAGGGGGCAAATAATTCTTAAACTGTAATTCTTGAACTGTGACTTAAACTGTATATGCACAATTTTCTCAAGACTGTTGCATTTAGCGGTCATCAGCATCAAGTTTTTAATATTTAGATTTTTTTTATGAATGAATATTTCAATGTATTTATGTATGTATGCAACCCAGGCTCATTCTGAAAACGTACCGCTATATCAATTTCTGAAGAACGTCTCAGGAGCTATGTATTTTTTTTTTCAGGTTTTTTTTTTGTTTGCAGTTTTTGTTTTTGCGAATCCACCAGAGGCCGCTGTGTATGAGTGCCTGCTCTTCTCATGTAACTCCACCAGAGTTCGCTGTCGACTGACTGAATGACTCACTGACTGATCGATTAACTGACCCTTCTTCCTTCACTAAACCCAACAAATAGTGTTTTAAAAAGATAAACCCACCCACTTTGCTAAACCCAACAGATTTTACCACATTCTCACCCTGTTATTTACTTATTTTATTTTTTGGCTTCTGTTTCTGTCTTTATTACTTTCTGGAATCGTTCTTCTTCGGACTCCGACCCCGTTGTCATGGTCAAGTCCTCTCAGCCTCTCAAGTCTGCTGATGTATGTGGTGATCTAACTAGACAAACTGGTAACAGCGGGAAAGCTGTCCATACAGAGGTAAGTGGTCAGCTGGTGAAAAAAGAACAGCCTTGTACCGCCCATAGCGTTCATTTAATTTTAAAGGCAAAATGCAGCCAAATGTACTTCTGGCTACATAATTCGTGATCTCCAGAAATGTATGTAGGGTTACGTTTTCAAAATGAGCCTACACTGTAAAAAAAAAAAAAAAAACTATTTTACAGAAAATATCTCAAATTTTTTTACAGTATTTTTTTGTCATCATTAAAGTTGTGAGAATTTTAATCAGTTGTATCTTGTATGTTTTTTCCAGACTTTTTTGATCCAAAATAAAACCGTTAAATTACGACTTTGAGCATGTCTTGGCATTTTATTAAAGGTGTTTAATCGTAATGATTTAAGGAAAAATATTTTAAATAAAATTGTTTTCTCTTAAACTTTTAGTGCAGTCACTTTATTGATGGTGTTCGATCATAATAATCTAGGAAAAGTCAGTAAAATAATAGTGTTTCTCTGTAAAACTCTTATTGTGTAATTTTATTAAACGGATTTGATCATAATAATCTAGGAAAAGTCAGTAAAATAACATTGTTTCCCTGTAAAACTCATATAGTATAACTTTATTAAACGGATTTGATCATAATAATCTAGGAAACAGTCAGTAAAATAACAATGTTTCTCTGTAAAACTCTTATTGTGTAACTTTATTAAACGGATTTGATCATAATAATCTAGGAAAAGTCTGTAAAATAACATTGTTTCTCTGTAAAACTCTTATTGTGTAACTTTATTGAACGGATTTGATCATAATAGTCTAGGAAAAGTTTGTAAAATAACAGTGTTTCTCTGTAAAACTCTTATTTTGTAACTTTATTGAATGGATTTGATCGTAATAATCTAGGAGAAGTCTGTAAAATAACAGTGTTTCTCTGTAAACATTTTAATGAAAATGTCTGTAAATTTATCATTTTTGCACTTTATTTCAACAAAAGAAATTTTACCGTAATTTTATGGTTTTTGTTTGGCAGCCAGTCATTTGACCTTTTTTTTTTTACGACTTTTTTTTTTTTACAGTGTATGTTGCAACTATGTACATACTATATATTTGCATCAAATTATAAAAACAAGCTACCGCTTGTGTGAGGCGTTTGGGCAGGACAGTAAATTTGATGTTATTCTCTCTTCTGGCTGCCGTTATTAGTCTCACACTCTTTTTTTTCTTTTTATGAAAGTCTAAAAAGAATATACTCTACCATTCACTGTGCTCTAAGTTTACCCATCTATGAGACGTACTTTTCCCAAACAATACATTGTACTGTGATATTTCAGTTGCGAATTGCATCGTTGATAAACGCACCCCTATGCAGCTACCATTGAATCTACTATTTAAAATGAAAAGTAGCCATGTGATTGAAAAAACCATGTGATTGAATGATGCGTCCTAGTGATGTACTGTAGTGTCAATTGAAAAGAGAAGAGGTCCAGGAACCTGGTGTGCTTTGTGCACTTACTGTATACCATATTAAACCAACCCCTCAGCATCAAACATGATAACTCATACTAACTTTCTCAATCTCATTATCTCAACCTCATTACCTCAATAACAACCCCTCAGCTTGAGAATTTCCTTCTTAAAGTGCTTCAAGTGTCAAGCACATTAATGCATTTTGTTACCTCAGCCTCATTACCTCATTCTCCCTACTAATCTCAGTATCATTAGCTCAGCTTCTTTGGAATCATTTTGTTTAAGAGGCTCAAATGTCAACCCACCCTCCACAGGCTCATTTATCTTATTGACACTTTTAAGCTGCTGAGAGGTGCTTTAAACCAATGAAGCAGAGATAATATCAATCAAAAATAAAAGAGTAAATCAGTGAACAGCTTGAAACATGAGTATTTGTAATGTGAGGGAATGAGCTCTTTTTCCTCAGTTCAACCACGGACATTTTAGAGCAATAACGGGAGACAAAATATATAGCTCTGATGTGTCCCCTGAGGGCTCTGGCTCCACATCACATTACATGCCCATTCAATTACCTTCATCAGGATCAAGGGTCCGCCACACACACATACACATACACACTGAAGAGTCCAACATTCAATTACAGCTGAAGGCGATATGTTCAGACTCTGTCTATTGTTCATTCATTGACTCTTTGTAGATAGTTTGGAACCTGAAATCTCTGTAGTCCCTATAAAAAATGAGCTTTCATTCCATCTGACTCCATTGGGGCATTCATTGTTTTCTTCTCTGGTCTTTTGTGAAATAAAGGCTAACGTTGTTGCAACTGATAATGAAGCATAATGTTGCTCTCATCACACTCTTCTTAAGGTCTTACAAGGCTTATTAAGCTCTGTTCATGGTATTTCAGTGGGCATTGTTGGGTTGAAGGGTGCTAGAAATGCAGACAGCGAGTGGTTGGGTTTGAAATACCACTGTGCCACTGCAGACTTTGTTGGTATCCGCATGGCATCAAAATGTAAAAAAAAAAAAAACACACAAAGGAAAGACATTCTTACCACAATGGAGTTACCTAGGGTTAAGACTGTGAGACAAAGGAAGTATAAATGATTTATTAAAACACCGAATTGCCATCACCCAGAATTCTGCCTTTACGCTGAGAATGAATGCTCACTGGGAAATTTTAGCTAGACCCCCTCATGGATTGAGTCAGCGTATTGTGGAATGAGTTATGAGCTCATGCTATTAAAGTTACCCTCTTCCAGCACACACAGTGTCACTAAATAATACAACAAATCGTGTCTTTCTCTTTTTGTGTTGTGGCGCAACAGTCATTCTGATTTTTTCATGGGCTGGTTTGTTTCGTGCATCTGTGGTTGTTTTTTTTAGTAGCGTTCAGTAAATACAATAGGCACATTGCTACTGACCTTATTCTTCAAATGGAAGTAAGCTCTTTTCTGCAATTGTTGTAGCATTTTGAATTCATCAAGCAGCACCAAGCAGCATAATCAGCTGTTTTTTTTAACATCTGAAAATCAATGTAAGTGAATGAGAACATCTCAAGTGAATAAGGTTCCAATGGCTGCGCCTGCTCTTACTTGAAAGAATAAGGTCAATAAAAACTTCACCAAAACATTTCTCCACAAACACTTTACCACATTTTCACAAGAATGAAAACATATGCCACAAAGTTCTACTCGCTTTACAAAGTCAACAGTTTATTCTTTTGTGAAATGTCAACAAAACTGCTCTAATGAGAAATCATCCATATCTTTTGATTTGTTTAGCCTTTTTAGCATTTCGTTTAGGCTAAGTAATGCAAATTAGTATAACTAAACATTTGCAGGAATGCTGAAAATGAGAGGTTTCAGTGTCGTTATTGCTGAATAAACTGTTATTACTGTCATTGTGATTTATTTGTTTAATCCACTCTTATATACATGTTCTGATTCCAATGGTTTAGCATTCTGGAGCCACCTACACAGTAAAATCAACAGTGTAAAAAATGCAGTGTTAAATGTCAATAACTCCAAAAATGTTGAATTAACAATATACAGTGTTAACGACTGCACGTTGACAGTGTGGTTGCACAGTGCAATATGATGGGATTTTCCTTTAAC
>CAIGQZ010008319.1:1874604-1895546 GCA_903798205.1 Danio tinwini
TATTAAATTCCATAACACTCTCACCAGTCCTTACTCCTTATTTGCATGGACCTCCGTACCTTCCCCTGTTCTGCCTACACTCCACCTACCTCCTAGATTGTATTTGGAACGTCTGGAAAGCCGCACCTAGAGGAGGGGCTCTATCACAATCACCAGCAATCTAGCAGTTGCAGATTGCTGGAGAACTACAAATCACATCATGCACCACTCACACACACCAATTCCAGTTCTCTCCTTGATTGCAAAGACACAACTGAAGCTTGTGAAGACTCATTACCAAAACTATAAATACACCTCACACACATTGCTGAATCCTGTTCACTGTTAAACTGTAGCATTGCGGAGCGTTAATTCTGTCTAGTCTTTCTGTATTTTGATCTTTGCCTTGTTTTCCTGTTATTAATTCTTTGCAGTCTGAACTGACCTTTTGCCTGTTTTTGTCTACGATCTTGGATTATCTTTATGCTCCTGTTTGACCATTGCCTGCCTGGCTACTCCTGTTGTCAGTGTCCTAATGTAACAGCAATAATCCAAGCAGTCAGTGAGATTACATTTATTGTATACTGTACAATACATATATTACTTTATAGAGTTGGATGTATTTTAAGGCAACTGTTTGATAATTTTGTTTACTGACATTAAACCAATTTAATAGTCATTCTTGCATGACACTTTAAGTGGGACTGCTTTATTTGTCCTGACATTTAATTATGAAATGGTTAAAATAAAGGACAATGTTGTTATAAAACAGTTACTTTATTCAATCTAAACACTAAAAGACATAAAACACTAAAATACATAAAAAATAACAGAACTTTTCCATCTATTAAAATATTGATTATTTATGGGTCAATTATTAGTGGATTTCTAGATAAAAACATGAGCAGAACTATCTGATTTGCAGTCTGGCACATTTTCCAAAGTAAGATTGAGCTAAATCAATTTTGACTAGCTAGAAGAATTAGCATTCATGTGTGAGTATGTTTTGGGCTTCAAACTTCCTCCCCACCACAGTTTACTGAATTTAGCTGCCTCGTTGGATCCAGCGAGAGGCAAATAAAGGTGGAAGAATACACTCATCTTGTCCTCCTCCTCTCTGAAATGTAGGTGGCTTAGCTTGTGATAAAGCCGTGTCATAGCCAACAAGTCCCAGGAAAGAGAAAAAGACACAGATTATGTTTGACAGGAGGTGAGAGGAACAGAAAGGGATCCTATGTCTCTGTTGTTGCCACAAACGGGCAATCTTGTTTTTTCCTATGCTAAAAATACAGGCCAGAAAAACAGACTCCCTCTGTGTCTGTTTAATTTCTCTGTCAGTAGCTGCATGAGCTGAGGGATTGTTAATGGTTATTCACTTCAAATGACCATTAATGTGGCACCCGCTGATTCCTCAGCCTGTTTGAAGTAGAGGTCAAATTTTGGCTTTTATGAAGTTAGGACATGTCCATACTTATACATTTTTGTTTAAAGTGCATATCGGTTGTTTTTCACATGACATCATTGATGATGCGCAAAATTTTATAAACTTTAGCTTTTATAGACTTCCAAAAGTTTTTGCTCGTAAAGAAGGGAAAGTTCAACAAGTACAAATGTTTTTGAACATCATGATTTTTTTGACAGCACCAATAAAGATTATTTACAGGCCTAACTATGTGTATAAATATGTTAATATATAAAAATCAGATACAAACACCACCACACTTTTACAAAATTCAGGAGAATATATATAGCGTACCCTACCATGTAATCGCTGCAATGAAATCTCTGTTTTGTTTTGCAATAATTCAAGTCTTTATTCACGTTTCGGCATAATAAACAACCATAATGTGAACATCAAGATGTGCAGCAGTGGTGAATGTTTGTTGATGGTAAGTTCATTAAGTTCATTCCCCCTTACAAAAATAAATAAATAGTAATGTAGACTATAAGTCCACGCTTTTGTCAGCTTTCATCTGTTATTTTGTGATGTCTGGAAGATATCCGCATGGGGGAAAACTAACGTTATCATAATTTATAATAAACATGTTTTTGAACCACATAGTAAAGTGTACAATGTGTACAACTCTTTGTTAATGAATGCTACAGATTACTGTAGTAAATCTATAAACTGTAGTAAATACTGTAACGTTAGTGTAAACTGTGCTCCATTGTGATGGTGTATGATTATAGTGCCACCATACCTTGTGTTCTCACTCTCCCCTCCTGTTCTGTGTTACAGATTACCTTCACTTACCTGCTTTTATTCTCAGTCACGGAGGTACAGGTGATTTGAGCTAATTCACTCCACCGGTCTCTCATTCCCTTTTTCCTATATATAGCACGTCATTTCCCTTTGTGTTTGTCAGTATGTTGTCTATGGTTTGTGTGCATATCATTCTGTTACTAACCTCATACTTGTGTCCAGGGCTGCCAGTGAGCGTGTATCCCATATTTTGGATTGTTTCCACGGCACTTCCCCGGCACTCACCCGACGGGGTTTTTCTTTGTTTCTGAGACTCACTTCTCAATAAATACTTTTGTTCTGCATTTGAGTTCACTCCTTCTTCTACCCGTGACAGGAACATACTGATCAAGCATGGACTCAGCAGAGGATCAGGAGGAAATCGCCGCCTCTCACCAAGCGTTTGCGGAGGTGTCCTGACCGTCAAGCGCCTTAATCAGCTACAGCTCGCTCTCCTGAACCCTCCAGCGGCTCCCCCGGATCCCCCAGGGATCCCACGCCGAAAGAGGGGATAACTACTTCACGACAGGCTGAACTTCGGCTCAATCCACCTGCTGCTTACTCTGGTGAGCCCGACTCCTGTCGATCGTTTCTGTCCCAATGTTCCCTCACATTCTCGCTCCAGCCGTCTTGTTTTCCCACAGAGACTTCCAAGTTGGCTTTCACGATAACTCTCCTGATTGGCCGAGCCAGAGAATGGGGAACGGCTATGTGGGACAACAAGGATGTATGCTGTAAGTCATTCAAGGCCTTCTCTGATGAATTGAAGAAGGTGTTCGACCGCTCCCCGCTGCAGACAGAAACGGCGAGGGCTCTGGCGGTGCTTCAACAAGCAGAGCGCTCAGTGGCAGATTATTCCATCGAGTTCTGCACCCTGGCGGAGAGCAGCGGTTGGAATGCCAAAGCTGAATGGGACCACTTTCTTCACGGCCTGGCTGAGTACATTAAGGACGAGATTTTCTCGCTCGAGCTGCCGTCCACTCTCGATGGACTCGTCGATCTCGCCATCCGGGTCGATAACCGGCTCACGCTCAGAGCGCGTCATAGCAGAGGCTGGGTCGATGAGTTTTTACCCAGGGACACCGGTGCGCTTGATGTGCTCGTGTCTAAACAGTCGGGTTTCTCGGAGGAGGAGCCGATGCAAATCGAAAGAGCTCGCTTGTCGGCGACGGAGCGATGCTTCCGCATCTCTAACCGCCTCTGTCTCTACTGCGGGGAGGCGGGGCATCAGGTGGCCTCTTGCCCTATCAGAGAGCGGCAGAAACCAGTTAGGGGTGGTTTGACGGTAAGCACCATGAATATACCTGCACTGTCTGGGGGCTGGGCGTCTCTTCAAGCCTGGATAAATGTTAAGGGTTCCATTAAACGGGTCTCTGCCCTAATCGATTCAGGCGCTGAAGGGGACTTTATGGACTTAGACTTAGCCAAGCGGCTGGGTGTTTCTATGATCGTCCTGGATAACCTCATTTCAGCCAAAACACTTTGCGGCTCTCACCTCGCTGTGATAACTCACTGCACTATTCCCCTCACTCTCACTCTTTCTGGCAATCACGTGGAACAGTTACAGATTCTCCTCATTCACTCTCCCACTGCTCCCCTAGTTTTAGGCCACACATAACTAGTCAAGCACAACCCTCAGATTGATTGGGCTCTTAGTTCTGTATCCTCTTGGAGCTCCTATTGTTTGTCTTAGTGTCTTGGTCCTGCTTGTTCTCCCCTTTCTTCTCTTTCTTTGTTGCAGGAGGAGGTGAGCCTGACTGGCGTACCTGTTGTTTACCATGATCTGAGAGCAGTGTTCAGTAAGTCCCGGGCTGCATCTCTTCCTCCGCACCGCCCGTACAATTTGTGTGCTATTGATTTGTTACCTGGCACTTCTCCACCTATGGGGCATCTATACTCTCTGTCTAAACCTGAGAGGGAGGCCATGGAGAAGTACATCCATGATTCTCTAGCAGCAGGTATTATACGTCCTTCTTCCTCTCCAGCTAGGGTGGGGGTTTTTTTGTGGAGAAGAAAGATGGTTCCTTGCGTCCCTGCATCAATTATTGGGGGCTGAATGACATCACTGTAAAGAACCGTTATTCTTTGCCACTGATGTCATCGGCCTTTGAACTCCTGCAGGGAGCAACCATCTTCACAAAATTAGACCTTCGCAATGCCTACCACCTAGTTCGGATTAGGCAGGGGGACGAATGAAAGACCGCCTTTAACACCCCTACTGGTCATTTTTGAGTATCTCGTTATGCCCTTTGGGCTCTCCAATTCACCGGCGGTCTTCCAGGCACTCGTCAATGATGTGCTCCGGGACATGGTAAATCGTTTTGTGCTCGTTTATGTTGATGATATTCTGATTTTTTCCCAGAGCGAACGGGAACATGTCCAGCACATCAGGCGGGTGCTTCAGCGGCTGCTGGAAAATCATCTCTTCACCAGGGTGGAAAAGTGTGACTTCCATACACAGTCGGTTTCATTCTTGGGGTTTGTTCTGTCGCCCATGGGAGTGCGAATGGATCCCACCAAAGTGAAAGCAGTTGCGGATTGGCCCACCCCAGACAGTCGCAGGGTTTGCCAATTTTTACAGGCAGTTCATTCGCAATTTTAGTCAGGTTGCTCTGCCTCTGACGAATCTCACCTCCATGCACAAGTAATTTGAGTGGTCCCCTCAGACAGCTTTCTCTGAAATAAAAAGACATTTTATTTCAGCGGCCATTTTGATTAATCCAGACCCGTCTCGTCAGTTTGTGGTGGAGGTGGATGCATCAGAAGTAGGTGTGGGAGCCATTTTGTCCCAACGGTCATCATCGGACGACAGAATACACCCTTACCCTTGCAGGGGTAACCTGGGGGGTAGAGTCCGTGGTCCGTAAGGCACTTCGCACCATCGCCACACTCACTAAATGTCCTAGCAACCTGTTATATGTGCCTGGGTTGGTCCGGACCAAGGTTTTACAGTGGGGTCACTCATCTAAGCTAGCCTGCCACCCGGGAGCAGATCGCACCACTGGGTTAATAAAGCAAAGGTTCTGGTGGCCATCAATGGTGCGGGACACTCGTCAGTTTGTATTGGTTTGTCCAGTCTGTGCAGTAGCTAAAAGCTCTAATCGACCTCCAGCAGGGCTTCTCCGGCCACTGCCCATCCCTTCGCGGCCCGGGTCACACATATCGATGGACTTTGTCACTGGGTAACCCCCATCCAGTGGCAACACCGTAGTCCTCACTGTGGGGGACAGATTTTCGAAGGCGGCACACTTTATTCCCCTCCCCAATATACCTTCAGCGAGGGAGACAGCAGCCATTGTCTTGGACCACGCCTTCCATATTCATGGCCTCCCGGTTGACGTTGTTTCTGACAGGGGTCCCCAATTTGTGTCTAAGTTTTGGGCAGAATTCTGCCGACAGCTGGGGTGACCGCTAGCCTTTCTTCGGGGTACCACCCACAGACTAACGGCCAGGCCGAGTGAGCTAATCAGGAACTGGAGAGGGTCCTGCGTTGTGTTGCATCTGGGGAACCGTCTTCTTGGTGTTCTAGATTGACCATGGTCAGTATGCACATAACTCCCTTCCCGTCTCATCTACGGGTTTGTACCCCTTCCAGTGCTGTTTAGGCTACCAACCCCCTCTATTCCCTTCCCAAGAACCAGATGCCATTGTTTCCTCCACTCAGGCATTCATTTAAAGATGTCTCCAAACATGGAGGATCGCCAGAAAAGCCCTTATCCGGACTAGCGATAGGAACAAGGCGTCTGTGGACCGCCACCGTTCCGTGCCCCCTCTTTAAGTGTGTGGCCAGAAGGTCTGGTTGTCTTCCAAGGACATTCCTCTAATACTTTCCTCACGTAAATTGGGACCTAAATCCATCGAACCTTTCGCCATTGTCAAGGTGCTCAGTCCAATGTCTGTACGACTTAAGTTAAGTCCTCAGTTTAAGAACATTCACCCGGTTTTCCATGTGTCTAAAATCAAACCCGTTCTTCGCTCCCCCCTGCAGCCGTTAACCTCTGCTCCTCCACCTCCCAGACTGGTTAAGAGTGCACTTACGTACACAGTGCGCCGGCTCCTGGACATGAGGAGGAGAGGCAGAGGTTATCAGTATCTGGTAGACTGGAAGGGGTATGGTCCGGAGGAGAGGTGTTGGATCCCAGCTTGGGACATTTTGGACCGCTCTCTCATTGATCAGTTTCATCAGATCCATGGTGAGTCTTTAGGGAACGCCAGGCGGCGTTCTTGAGGGAAGGGGTACTGTCACCGTACCTTGTGTTCTCGCTCTCCCCTCCTGTTCTGTTACAGATTTCCTTCAGTTACCTGCTTTTATTCTCAGTTACGGAGGTACAGGTGATTTGAGCTAATTCGCTCCACCGGTCTCTCGTTCCCTTTTTCCTATATATAGCATGTCATTTCCCTTTGTGTTTGTCAGTATGTTGTCTATGGTTTGTGTGCATATCATTCTGTTACTCACCTCATACTTGTGTCCAGGGCTGCCAGTGAGCGTGTATCCCGTATTTTGGATTGTTTCCACAGCACTTCCCCGGCACTCACCCGACGGGGTTTTTCTTTGTTTCTGAGACTCACTCCTCAATAAAAACTTTTGTTCTGCATTTGAGTTCACTCCTTCTTCTACCCGTGACATATAGAAACTGAAGCCTATTGAATAATTTGTTTATTACTACAGTTGTGTTGTACTACAGCAACAATATAATTTCTACAACAGTTTAATTCAAGTAATATCTATATGCTTCCAAACACTATAGTATTTACTATAGTATTTTTCATGTAACATAATTATACATTATCTACCGCCTCGATGACAGGCAAATATACAGTATTTTAGTTCAGTAGAAAACTCATCCCTCTTCATGATAAGAATCATACACAAGATATGTGTTTTTTTTTTCTATTTATATCTCCTTTGTAATATTTTATAAATCCAAAAAATACAGACTTTCTTCTATGTCTCCCAGTTTTTTACTTCCTGCCCTCCATCTCAATTTCAAGCGTCACCAGAGCTATGTGATTGAAAACAACCTATTTTTCTCTGTCTTTTGGCCTTCTGTCCACACTGAGATAGAGTAAGATTGATGTAAATAGGGTCTATTATGTGTTATGTGCATATTATGTATATCTATTAACTGCTACTGTAGTTATAGCACAGGTTGCCCCGGCATACATCCGACTGCTTTTTGTGTGTAAAATGAACAATACGCTAAAATAACCTTCCTTTTCATGCTGCTGCTGACCGCTTACCTCTGTATGGACGATTTGCGCAACCAGTTTGCTCAATAGCTCACCTTGTATGACATTGAACTTGGGACAGGAATTCTTTTTCAATAAAGGACCAGTTCCAGAAACCAAAAAAAAAAAAAAATGTAATAGCACGTGGCCATGCTTTTCTCTTTTAGTTTGTTTTTCAAAACACAGTTAAAGAATTTACTTAATAATTTAGTACTGCCCTTTACCAGCTTAAATTTGCTTATTTCCCAAAAGAAAAATATAAGTAATGTACTCCAATCATCCATTTTAAAAAGCTTATGTTATTGCTTTTTTTGAGTTTTAGAGAATGTCTGTGTTTTAATATAGAAATATCATGCAAACTGGTGTTAAAAACATTATGCAAAAAAAAAAAACAAGGCCAATGTTATGTGGATGTAATTTTTGTTTAAAGAACTGTACTGACCTTATTAGTATTTCAATCTAACAATATACAGTACAGATTACTTTTGAAGTAATGCTTTCAGTAATCTGTAGTAAAAAAAAAAACATTTTAACAGTAAACTTCCCAACCCTGTGTGTAATCAGTGGTGCCACTTGTCAACAGGCCAGGCAAATGTTTAAAGCCTGAGGGCTAGAAGGGGCCCCTGAGGGCTGACCAACTTTGAATCACTAATCATGCATTGAAAAATACAACTTCTGTCTACTGTGTGTTCCGGGCGGCATGCATGCTGTCATCATGAAGCTGCAAAAATTACAAATCTAGTAACTTACTGTTACTGTAACTTACACTACATGTTCAAGTCCCCTAGAACCAGAAGCTGCGACCTTTTTTTATATTGTGAAGCAGTATATTGAGAAACTAAATATTATATGACAAACCAGTGGGCGTGGCTTGTTTTTCTACTGCGAGCTGAATGGACGTAGTAAAGTAGGCATTTCATTCAGAAAGGTTGGGAAAAGAGGGAGAGTTATTACAACCTAACAGACTCCTCCTCCTCACAATTTCTGTTTGTTGTCAAAACTGATTGCTGTTGCAGCAGCGTTAAATATGTTAGCCATGCCCATTACCTCAAAATTACATAATCTGGTAATTTAACTGGAAAAAACAGGAAGTGCTTTTACAGATTTTAATAAAGATTAAAAGGGCAAACATTTTTTTTCTTAATGACATACACAGTCGAATTGTTCACCACAAAACTAGCAATGTGAGCTAACAAAATCATTTGGTTAGTTTTGATTTCTTGGGCACTTCAACAAATGTCTTTATAAGTGTTTATTGAGTGTTTCCCAAAAGCAAGAGTTTGCCTCATGTACTTTATATATATTATTGTGGGGAGTCAACGGATCTTTCACGAACTGAACAAATCACACACCACATTATTCTTAAAAGATTGAACAGTGCCTACAAGTCTGAGCTATGATTTCAATTTTAAAGCAACCCACAGGCACGCAGCAAGGCAATCCACAGGACCACTTGCGAGTTGCGATCACGAACACATGCTAATTAACTTTACCTTTTGGTTCACACCGCGACCTGCATCTGCGAGGGAATACACATCTTTAGAAATGTGGACACAAAAGTGATAAGAAACTTCCAAATTTTAAACAGACATTCAAGTTAAGCTGTGTTTATTTAAGTAATGTATGCTTATTTTACATTTCTGTAGGTTTTTGTGTGTACACGTTCCATGTGTCTAACGTAACCGTTATGGATAGGTAATGAGTTATAGCCGCTGCTGTTGCATGAAATCTACAGAACGTTTGTGAAACATTTCATATTTGGTCTTGATTGAAAGCTTGGAACGTGTCAAATGCATTGGTTTATATGAAGAAACCATACTAGTAAAAATGTCCAGGTTATAAAACTTTATTTTAATAGCTTCCAATCAAAAGCAGGTAACGCATGTTTCTTACATGAAGTGCTTATCTAGCCTCCTAGAGGAGGGAATGGGGGTGTGATCCCACCCCGCAGCTTCTCTTATTGGACAATCCCTGTGTAGGCCACGCTTATATCCAAACCTATAAAGCTTTAAACAATGAAAGTTTTATGTCGTCTTTTGCCGTGTCTTTGCCGCTCATCACCGGTGTCGCTGCCTGGACGTTGCTCTTCTCGTGCTGGCCGTTACATCGCCTCGCAGGAAGCCTCATTGCATCACGGAGCAAACCGCGACATTCACTTTGCTGCCGGCTCGACCCCCGATTCAACAACAAGCCATCAGGTCAATTCATCAGAACTTTGAAACACTGCCATAACTACAGAAATCCGCAGAGAGCTGAAACTCCAGGAAGGACAGGATGGAGTCCCCGAGACAGAAACTTGAAACCACCTCGTCCAACATCCGTATTCCTAGCAACTGACTCCAAACTTCCCTGAAAGTAAGGAAACCCCTCTTACCAGACGAGGGAATTCCAGCAAGTCATTAAAGTTGCTACACTGACCCATCAAACACAAACAATGTTTCTATCCATTGCTGAACTGGTGTGAATTATATTGAAGTAGTAAAGAATAGCGAACTTCTCTGCTTTTATGGTTTCTCTCAGGTTGCAATGCCAAGAACTTAGCAAATACCAGAAGTTGAATCCTTACTCGCTCTCCGTCATAACTCTCCTCAGACTGCTTGGGCGTATGTATGTGCGTTTGTTTGTTTTATGTAAATTAGTATGTTGTTGTGGAGAGGTAAGCATGATCGAATACCCAATGAGGGTGGAGAGCATGTTAGGAGCCCGGCGGCTAATCAGCAGGCCAATCAGAAATAATAAATAACACCTGTTTATTCTAGTGATTGGGCTGGAGAGACACCCTTCTTAAGGAGAGAAGGAGCAGCCGGGAGAGAGAGAGGAGAGAACACACACACACACACACTCGCACAGCTACAGGTGGGGTGTGATCATACAAAAATAAAGAATATTGTATTACCTAATATCGCCGACCCTGTCTTCTTCTTCCCTCATACAAACGAACTTTACTACAGTTGTGTTGTAGAGTAGCAATAAACTTTTGTTTCGTTTTAAGATCCGTGTTGGTGTGTTGTGTGCTTTATAAGTTAATGTCTCAGCTTCAGATACTGTTACCTTGCTCATTAAATAATTAGATGCTGTGTTTATATTGTTATTGTTGGCCACTTAATAATATAATACAGGAGTGCTTTACACTAATTATTCTATTTGCTGGACAAATGAGTAGGTTAAGTGTAAGCTTTCAATAATTCTATGTGAATCATGATCGAATCTTTAGATTCGATTCCCCAAAGTTTAAACGTGATTTAAACCAAAGAACTGATTCCTTACATTATACGTAAGGGTTAGTGTGATTTCCCCAATTATGTTTTTAAATCAACATCTATGTTGATCCTGGAACAACATTTCAATCAGACAATCAGATTTAAGGGATAACGTTACAGTTTAAGTTAAGTTAGGGCTTACAGTTATGTTTATGTGCTTCTACATCATTGTTATCTAACTATTAATCCCCTTTGGATTTTAGAAATAATTTACTGTTATTTTTAGGGTAGAAGGTATAAGGGAAGAATTACATTATATTATGTACCAGGATCAACATAGATGATCCAGGATCGCATACTAGAGTATTACAAAGAAAAGCACATAGCAAGATCTAGAGTATATTGTCTCAAATATACTTAATCAGACAATTAAACTGTGTAACTCATTTGTCAGAAGGATGCTGATAAATAGCAGTTTAGAGGTTTACTTAAAGTCTACGAGAACTTTTTTTTAGTATGTTGATGTACTTCAAACTGAAACTGAATATTGAGTGGGGGCAGGACTTCGTTTTGCACATCATTTGCGGTTAAGAATATTTTGGCTGAAGCTAAAACTGACATCAACAGAGATGGACTGCCACTCCAAACATGGAAGTAAATAGATAGACTTTGATCAAAGATTAACAAAACACACTTTATTTTAGTGGATTAACTTGCAAATTATAATTTTTCACCTAAAGAATGAACAATGTGCACTAAAATAAAAATAGTACATTTTGATTCCACACAAACCTTAACTGCTGTTTTCTTCCCAATATAATTTCACAGTGTGTTTATTTTGATATTGAGTGTAATAAGTACCACATATACAGTATTTATATATTTTCCCAAAATGTTAATTTCATATTTTATTTTCTCATATATTTTATCTATCTTATCTTTCTTAGAAAGAAGGAGAAAAAAACATCAGGATTATGCATGAAATCACATCCAATGCCTTGAATGTGCATAAGAAGTAAGTTGCAGGCTGCAATTCACTTAACTAGTGCACTTAAAATATGTTCCCTTTAGCAGAGCAGTGTTTCAGTAGTTCCACAATGTTTACACTCCTCTCAAGTCAACCTGCGAATGGCTTACATATAGTTGTCTCAGCACGTAGCATCAAACAAATTACACACCCCTTTTTTAAGCGCTTTAAGTAAATTACAAATTCTAAATTTGTTGGCTCAGCCTCTGCGATCATGTAAAGTGTTGATGTAAGTAGAAGAGCATAATCCTGCCAGCCTTTTAAGGAGCTGAGGTAAGTGAGTTCCTCTTTCTGAGCGCTAAAATTTCAAGTGTGACATATAATGGTGCACTTTGAAAAAAAAAAACCTCAGCGGTATCACTTCAACGTACACCATGATATAAGATATCACTGCTGCCTCTCTGCCTGCCACTGCACTCATACGCTTTCTTCATTCTATGTCCTGTTCAGTGTTTTTATCTCTATGTATTTTTAGTGCTACATACTGTTGGCTTCAGCAAAGTAATGCAGCAGCCAGTACAAACACAAATACTCAATGGCCTGTGGTGAATCAGACTCCAAAATGGCTTTGTGTACTGGAAACAATAACAGAAGTTCCAACTATTCCTATCCATCTGCAGTGAGAGCAGATGAAGATATCCAGGATGAAAGGCTTTGAATGGCTAGAATTGTTTAATAATGGTGACCTTAAGGGGAATTGCGGATTTAGATTGCACATTTTTTTGATGTAATCATGTCTGTCTTGCTTGATGTTCTGCTTAACTACAGTAAAAACTGGGCATAATAAGCTTTAAAAGTCAAGTAGCAATATTTCTTATCAAATTCTTGGTTTTTGGTTTGTTAGTTTGGTGTTGACAATGGTCAACGTGATCGAAATGTATAATCTTTTTTCTGTAAATAGTTTTTCACCTCATTTTGCTTTTGTTTTGTTTTTGAGAGCATGCAGACTTTTCAGTTATTTCTTATTTATTTATTTTTTATTTATTTGTTTGTTTATTTATTTATTTATTTTTTATCTACACACCTATTAGATTGTTTTAAAGTTGCAGTAAGTCCTTGGTTGCTTCTTTGAAATTTCATGTGACCAATAACTGATATCAGAGAACAATGATCATACATATATGTATATTAACCTATAAGCTTAAATGTTAGGGGGTTCTTCAAATGTGTTTGGTTGACCAAAAGGTCAAGAAAATAGAGTTTTATTCTAAAATAGGCTCATTAATTCCTCGTGCTGCACACTACTAACTTCTACTCAGAAATTATTACTTAACTTATTACTTTAGAACTACTCAGATTGGATTAATAGTCATTCCAAATCAAATCTGATTTGCAATTATTGTTATATTTTATTTTTATTTTGACATATATTGGTTCTCTTTAGTTTTACTAAGATGGGGTAATGTCTGGCTGAGGGTGTTAGAGAATTTGTGCAATTAAATGTAGAATCATAAAATTCTGTAATATGTAATTAATCTTTGGCCATTCTGCATAGTTCCTGGTCAGACACTCCATATTAAATATATTTTATGTATGTCAGATGGGATGCCAGAAGTACTTGAACCACCAGCTGTTATATTATTTTATTTTAGTGTAAATGTTGGCAAAATAATTCCCACTCTAAATCCATCAAGAAAGGAAGCTTTTGTTACTTATTTGATCAAGGTTAAAATAATTGATAAGTGTTGTAAAAAAAATATTAATACTGCAATTAAATGGCAAAAATTCTTATCCAGACTAGGTTTTATTTTTTGGGGGGGGGCCCCCCCCCCCCCCCCATCTAAACTAGTAACTATCAGTTGCAGGATAAATTAATTATATACAATAAATTGCACATTTACTTTCGTACCTGGTAAAAGCCTGACTCCATCTATTATATTATTATGTGAATAATAAATCAAGAACAACTGTCGCCTAGTCCAGCAATAATGTAAATAGTTTATTAGTGTACTTTTTAAACCTAATTTAATATTAAGATCATTTTAAATAAGAGCATATTCATTTGCTGCAGCGCTCACCATTACCGCCTGAAATATTTTAACCTTAAATACTTTTAGCATATTGTAAATAATTCAAGTTCTTTTCCTGGCTTCTTTCGCTAGTTTCTCTTGGAAGCTGCTCTAGTTTTACTTTGGAGCAATGTAAACTAAAATATTCCACTAATGTTCTTATCTGGATGGAATGATGTGTCAGGGGATGGTTAATGGCGTGGTGCTTTCTCCGGCTGCGGACCACCCAAAAACATATGCAGATCACAAATGAGCGGCTTATTGCTCACTTCCGACCTTCTGAACGACCGCAGCACATTTTTTCACAAGGGAGGCACTCATGACCTCTCAAAAAGGAAACTGACAAAGTTTATAGACGCACATTGTAATCAAAACTATAAGTCTACTGAAAATAACTATACTGTAAGTATACTGAAATAAACAGACTTGTGATTTTATGGTGCTGACTTTTATAGATAAGAAAAGAGCAACACTTGAGTGTACTCAGTTAAAACATTCTGTTTGATTCAAGTGTTGTGTTCATGAACGTTATTGAAGTCACACCTAAGTAGGAGCAAATGTTGGATGAGAAGGAATAAACATCTAGCTCCTATTAGGATTTATACTTTTGTTAGAATTGTTCACATTTTTGAGCCCACATTGTGGTCTAAATATGTGTCACATCCCCGGCTCATTTGTGCTGCTCCAATCACCATTCTCCCTCACCATCTCATTCCTGCAGCTACAATCATGACTCTCCCTCTCCAGCCACCTCTCGCCACACTCAAGTCGCGGTCATAGGGGTCATTTTCTCCCCATAGACTTCCATTCATACGCACACGACTGCGTCAGACCGGAAACGCAGGGTTATGCGTCAGAGTTTCGCAAGTTGCTGCGGTGCAAAATTCAAGCTTGGTGAACTCTGACCTGCGAAATCGCATCACTTGACTATTGTGAGACCAATCCAGGATCAAAACATGACCTTGCTGAACAGAAATTTAAAACATGGAGCAATCGCTCTCTTTTTCTAATGTCTAATCATCTTGTTTAATCCCGCCCCTTTACACAGCGCCGTACGACAGAATTTCGCAAGCTCAAACTCTAGTGTGACTTCGGCTTCATGCACAATCACCTGAGTTCAATTACACACACCTGCACCAGCAATCACCTTTCACTATATAGACTTACCTTTTCCACTCGTTCATTGGCTGGCATTGAAGTCAGATGGTTCACCTCACCTTCTCCCCCACTTGCCTTCTTCAGTAAATGTCTTTCTCCTCCTGTGGACGTTTCTCCTCTCCTGTGGATGCAAAAGCTGTGAATAAGGGAAGTGACTATTATACTCTGGTGGTTAATGGAAGATCCTTTGTTTACCTTATGAACTGCTTACAAGACTGCTCACTTTCTACAAATATCACTTACCTGCTTCTCCTGCTGAAATATCCACATTGTTTTGAATAAAATGCCTGAAAGAGAACCATCCTTGTCTTCATGTTGTCACAGTCACACAATGATGTTGTATAGGAGCCACAAATAAACCAATGTCGGTAAATTTCTGCTTTAAAGTTGTCAAGCACTTTACATGTTTGGTATGTTTTTTTTTTTTATGCTGATCCTCTGCTAATGCTGTGAAAAATCTGAATGGGGGGAAAAGTCAGGTTAATTTCATGCATGTGATCCAGATATTGGAAACCAAGTAGTATCATCTTTAAAATATTCTTACATCTTCTTAACAGTTTGGCTGGTATTTTTGGATACTTTTTATTTGCATTTTCGAAAAGGTTCATGTACAGACATAAATGATACCATTCACATGGATAAACAACTCACAGGATGTATGAATTTAGAATCACATTAGCTATCAGCAAGTTTGACAGAGCACCATGATTTTTACAAAAACCCTCCTTTGGCATCAAAATTAAGTAATACAGTAAAACATGCAGAACAGGTGTGGATTTTTGCTGCTCATCTACAGTAATTGCATATGCTTTTGTATGAGTTTCCTTTTCAGATACCAATATTTACAGGAGAAGAGGATTTAAATAAATCATGCAAGACAATTTACTGAGCTTTGTGGACGTTTTTTAACATCTGGGGTATTCTATAAGCAAATATGTAAGCGAATAACCTCCGCTTTTAGTTCAAAGCAAAATATGCTGTGAATATAACCTGCTCCAGGGTGTACTTTAGGTATCATCAATTGAGAATGAATGAAACCTAGCAGCCATCACTAATAAATCATTGGTATATCACCTCACAACTTTTTTTTATTATTATTATTATCGATATCAGTCTCAAAGAACCCAACACTTTTTTTGCAACTGCAGACATCTTTACTACTCATTAAAACAAGACCAGAACAGAACAAAATAAATTCAAAAGCATTCCAGAATAATATTCATTTGAATTTTGACATTTACATGCCTACATGTGTATACAGGCCGGAGCAAGCCGAACTGCCACTAGACAAAGGACTATCATGCCGCCCTCAACCCAAAAGTGAAAACAAAACTGACCCGTTCATAAAGTGAGGACGAGGACGGGGGGGTTTGTGTTGATGTTGCGGATGAAATTCAGTCTGTTGGGTTGAGCGGCCGCCTATGTCGCCTCTATGGATGCGCCGGCCTTGCGTGTATAAATGGTTGACAATTAACATGTTGAAATATCTCTTGATACAGTATATTTTGGATATTTTTTAAAATAAATTCAAAAATGTTAACTTGTACTGTTGTTTATTAAGTTTATTTATTATATAATTGTATTATATATATATATATATATATATATATATGTATATATACACACACAGAGAGAGAGAGAGAGAGAGAGAGAGATTTTGGAAACTGGGCACTTTCTAATTTTTCTATAAAGCTATACATTTAACCCTTTGTGTAGCATCTAACAAACAGTATAATTCTTGTTCACAATTAAAAATATAAAGAAGATTTAAGATCAAGATTATAAAGTAATGCAAAACTACCAGTAGGGGGAGGGAACCACTAAGAAAGTTAACAGAACTGTTAAACAGAAGAATAAGGTACAAGAGGTGTGGCATGCTGTTTTTGGCATCTGTTTCCATGGTGACTCATGTTGTCGGCCTTCTGCTGAGAATGTCTTTTGTGTTCAAGGTTAACATTAATAATCTGAGTAATCTGATAGAATTTACTGCCAGGAACGCTTACTGCCGGGAACCAAAGATTAAGCAGGTTTAGGGTTAATTAAAGCAGAGTTCAAGATTAAAATGTAAGTTAAACCTGCTTTCTGGGATACACCCCATGTCTTGACTCATATTGGGCCTATTGTTTTTACATGGGCCTTATCGTCATCAGGTCTGCTTGTTTGCAACCCAATGATGTGCTGATTTATGCACTGAAATGGACTTCATAAAAATGAGCTACTGTTTTCTGTTTTTTATTTGCTTATTATCAGTCAGTGGTGTAAAGTAACTAATTACAAATACTCAAATTACTGTAATTGAGTAGTTTTTCTCAGGAATTGTAATTTACTGAGTAGTTTAAAAAATGGGTGGTGCAGTGGCGCAGTAGGTAGTTCTGGTTCGAACCTCAGCTGGGTCAGCTAGCGTTTCTGTGTGGAGTTTGCATGTTCTCCCTGTGTTTGCGTGGGTTTCCCCCACAGTCCAAAGACATGCAGTACAGGTGAATTGGCTTGGCTAAATTGTCCGTAGTGTATGAGTGTGAATGGATGTGTATGGATGTTTCCCAGAGATGGGTTGCAGCTGGAAGGGCATCCGCTGCGTAAAACATGTGCTGGATAAGTTGGCGGTTCATTCCGCTGTGGCAACCTGGGATTAATAAAGGAACTAAGCCGAAAAGAAAATTAATGAATGAGTTTAAAAAATGTGTACTTTTATTTTTCCTTGAGTACATTTTTAGTGCTGTATCTGTACTTTTACTCCACTACTTTCTTTCAACCTACAGTAACTACTTTATTTTTCTTGTCCATGGGGATTAGAAAAATCAGTCCTGGGATTCCTGTCCACACATACCGTAGATGGTAAATCACATCCTAATGAACTACCTCAAGACGTGTGCACTTATTAAGTATTAAAATTGTCCATGAAGATGTTCAAAATCTTTACTCGCATTGACCCAGAGTCTGTTTAGATGCATGTCACTGATGAGAAGATGACGGATGTTTACTGTATGATGACCAATATGGCCTTAAACACCCAGCAGGCACAGGACATCAACATGATGTCTGATTGACGTTGAACCCTAACGTCATGGGGACTTTGCATTTTGTTTGGAAATGAAAATCGTGTTGACGTCAGAACTCAACGTCAGGCCAACATTAATATCCAATGTCCAACCTAAAACCAACCAAATATCAACGTCTAATGATGTTACTACTTGACATTGTGTGAACGTTACCCCTATGACATCTACCAGACGTTGGATTGTGGTTGCCGTACCTGATGAATAAATGTCAGTATTTGACGTCATATATCACGTTGATTTAAGATGTTGGCTCAACGCTGGATTTTGGTCACTTTCTAACTCACGAAAATCAACCAAATATCAACGTCATTTGCTGTCATTATTGGACATCAAATCAATGATGTCCTTAGCTGATGGCTTGACAATTAATTTTGGTCACCAGACATTACAAACTAAATCTAACCAAATATTAATGTCTCATGATGTTGTGTGCCTTCTGGGCAATAACTAAATGCACTACAGAATGTTACATTTGCACTCACATGCACAAATTACATGTAAACATGTCAGCTTTTGACAGCATAATACATAATACTCACTACTCTTGAATACTTTTAAAAGGGCTACTTTTTACTCATACTTAATTATAAATAAGTCAAAATTACAACAGATACTTTTACTCGCACTACATTTTTAGGCAAGTAATGGTACTTTTACTTGAGTAGGATTTTATCACGGTTGTGGATCCATCTGTTCTTCTTGCATGTGTGTGTGTGGGAAGTGGGTGTGTTTGTTTCGGTTATCTTCACCACATGGTGTGTGTGTGTGTGTGTGTGTGTGTGTTTACATTCATCAGCTGGGTTGTCACGTGTCTTGTTACCACTCATATCTCTCAGCTGTTTTCTATCAACCACAGCTGTCACGCTTTACCGCGCACCTATATATGTTCAGTGTTTTGTAGATAGCGTTATCAGTCTGTTGTTGTTCACTCCTGTGTCTGCTTCCTGTTAGGCGCTCTCGCTCGATCTGGTGGTGGGTCTTCGCCATAGTCTGTTATATTTGGACCTTATGCACGTCTCCAATTCTTTGATGTTGTTACAACTGCCTGCTCTGCTGACAACGATATCAGTAAGAGACTTCATCCCGAATCGCTACTCTGATGAACTTTACTGTGGGTAAACGTGATCATTTCCTTGAGAGTTGCTCCATAGCGCTACCTTCCCCTTCCCTTGAAGTCTGGTGAGATATCAGTGTAAGACTTCTATTCTGCGCTGTTTCTCGGATGAACTTTCCACTGTTTAGCGTGTTGTATTCCTGGTGAGCACCCTTGCTCCACACTATAACTGGTGAGATCAATACTAGTTGTGACTCTTTAATAAATCATCTTGCATTCACTTGCATTTTGGGTCTCCTGTGTATATCTTTGTGACAGAGATCAGTCCGTTCTCACCGTATCTTACTAGATATAGTGTGGAGCAAGGGTGCTCACACCAGGAATACGACACGCTAAACATCGGTAAGAGTTAATCCGAGAAACAGAGCCGAAGTGAAGTCTCTCACTGATATCTCACCAGATATCGAGGGGAGGGGAAGGAAATAGTCACGTTTATCCACAGTAAAGTTCATCAGAGTAGCAATTTGGGATGAAGTCTCTGATGAATGTAAACACACACACACACACACACACACACACACACACACACACACACACCACGCGGTGAAGATAAACACAAACAAACACACCCACTTCCCACACCCACCCACCACGCGATGACGATAACCCAAACAAACACATCCACTTCCCACACACATACACACACACACACACACATGCAAGAAGAACAGATGGATCCACAACCGTGACAGATTTTTCAGTACTCTTTCCACCACTGTTATCAGTAGATAACTTGTAGATCTTTACCCTCTCATTGCACTTCTATGGGGTTGTATTCACATTCTGATTTGCCCTGTTAAGTAAATCTAGTTCTATTATTTTACAAAATGTAATGTATTTGCTTTAATGAAAAACTTATTGCCTGTGCTCATACCCTTTTCATTTATTTATAAAAAATATATTTATTATATCTGTATGGGTTTATATTACGTTGAGGGGATTTGTACTACAATTATGATCAGCTGAATATACATTATTTCTCTTATTCTATACTTACCAGATAAATAAATAAGTATAAAATATGAATTAGATAATTATTTTTCATGTAAGTTGAAGGACAATACAAGAATAAACGCGAGAAAGAAAAGACTAAGGAAATTATTTGCCTTGGCTAGCCAGCAAAATGAACCCTGAGTGGCTGATCAAGACCTCCAACACAAAGCAGGATTAAATGCTCTGTAGATTTGCCTGACTGACAATTCACATGGGTATTCGTTGATTTCCTTGGATTAAACAGTATAACCACATTAAACCCCAATGGGTTTTTTTTTTCAATGGCTGGCTTTGTTCCCAGGATTAAAAGTCTTTTTAAAAGCTAATCACTTAAAGCATATTATATTTTTAAGGCTCTTCTGAAAATTCTGAGCTTGCAAAAATTCTCATTGATTTTAACATGTTTTTGCTCTGGGTGTATAAATAGTGCTGTATGTGCTCTATGAGATAAGAAATATAAAAATGTTCTAAACCTGGCCTGCTATTGATACATTTTATCATATCAAAAACTGTTATAAATTTACTGATTTACTCGATGCAGCAGAGTGCTCAACGGTTGACGACACCTGCATTGGATCCAGTTTTGGATACTGCCGGTGGCTTTAGTCACAGAAAAGATGACTGATCCAGCCAAGAACTGAGTCATCTACACAATGTAATATTAGGCAAGAATACTGATTAGATTTATTGTGAAAGATATTAGATGTTATCCATCCATTAGTTCTGCTGTTCCAAGAATCCTGATACTACAGTTCAGTGTTTGCATTACTCAAATGTACTTGACCATGTTTGCCATGTTTGGTGTCTTTTGACACCATAGACACTTATACATACATTTATACATTTATATTCTAACCTAACAATATTTTATATCCACTAAATGTAAACATACCTCTAAGCCCCTCTCAATACCTTTTTGCAGAATATATATA
>CAIGQZ010008319.1:1895946-1908536 GCA_903798205.1 Danio tinwini
TGTGTGTGTGTGTGTGTGTGTGTGTGTGTGTGTGTGTGTGTGTGTGATTTAAAATGTATATTTAAATTAAGCAATTTAAATTTTTTTTGTTTTCAATTTTAAAAGTGGGGTGGCAAGAAGGTCCCTGGTTTGAGTCCTGGCTGGACCAAGTGGCATTTCTTTGTGGAGTTTGCATATTCTCCTCAGTTCTCCTGAGTTTCCTTTGGGTGCTCTGCTTTCCCCCACAATTCAAATACATGCGGTATCAGTCAACTAGGTAAACAAAATTGACTATAGTGTATAAGTGCATGTGTGAGTACAGGGTTGTGGCTGGAAGGGCATCCGCTGTGTAAAACATTTGCCGGATTAGTTGGTGGTTAATTCCGCTATGGTGACCCCTGATATAAGGGACTAAGCCGAAGGAAAATGAATGAATAATTTTAAAAGTACTTTAACCTTGTCTACGCAACAAAAAAAAGCAAATAGCTAAGAGCCTCCTTTTGGATAATTACTGCCTGGATTATTTCAGAATAGTACAAAAAAAAGAGTAATAAAAGAAATTATATATATATATATATATATATATTCTTTAATTGTTTTTAACTCTAGCAGATGGTGAAAGTAACTTCTCATTTACACCACCATGTCAGAAGGCACATGTTGTGGTCATAGAAAAAAATCCACCACAGACAATGTTGTGACATTGCAGAAGCATACTGAAACATGTCATGGCAAATACTTGAAGCAATCAAAGCTAAAGCAGTTTAATAAAATATTACTGTCACGATATACACAGGAGACCCAAATACAAGTGAATGCAAGATGATTTATTAAAGAGTCACAACTGGTATAGATCTCACCAGATATAGTGTGGAGCAAGGGTGCTCACACTAGGAATTCAACACGCTAAAACAGCGGTAATAGTTCATCTGAGAAACAGAGCCGAAGTGAAGTCTCTCACCGATATCTCACCAGATAGTGAGGGAAGGGGAAGGTTAGCGCTATGGAGCAACTCTCAAGGAAATCGTCACGTTTACCAGCGGTAAAGTTCATCAGAGTAGCAGATTCAGGATGAAGTCTCTCACTGATATAGTTGTCATAAGTGCATGCAGTTGTAACAACATCAATGAAACAAAGACGTGCATAAGGTCCAATTATAACAGACTTATGGCGAAACACCACTACCAGATCGAGCGAGAGCACCTAACAGGAAGCAGACACAGGAGTGAACAAACAACGGACTGATAACGATATCTACAAAACACTGAACATATATATGCGCGCGGTAAAGCGCGACAGCTGTGGCTGAGAGAAAACAGCTGAGTGATATGAGTGGTAACAAGAAACGTGACAACTCAGCTAATGAATGTAAACACACACACCACGCGGTGAAGATAAACCCAAACCCAAAACCCACCCACTTCCCACACACACACACACACACACATGCAAGAAGAACAGACAGATCCACAACCGTGACAATTACAGTGTATGTCATTTTTTTCTTTTTCTATTTTGGATGGGCATGGGCAGTGTACAGTATATCAATGCAATACTCAAATTTACAAAACACGAACCTCACCTCTATATAGTAAACGCAGAGTTGTCCAAATCAATAAGTGAATCAAACATACAATCAGTCCTATCCAAATAGGGATTATTTGTTTCAAAGGTCTAATTCTGCTATAGCCTGGTGTCTAAAATGTATGTTAAGAGCATGAGCCATTGAAACGCATGCTGTCTGAAAGCATTTCTTCTTGGCCAATGACTCTCTGATTTGACAAGTCAGCGTTTCATGCTCCCATTTCAGCGTAGCCCAGATAACATGCACCAAAGACTCTATTTAGACAATCAGTCACTCACAGACAACCACAGCACTTAAGTGTGACTGTTAGAAACCAAGCAACACTCATTTTTTCTTCAGCTATCCTCAATTCAATAATGTAAACTCATAGTCAATTGTTGTGGTTGGACAAGAAACACTGCTTGCAAAATAGCTTGGCTTACATTTCCCCCAATCTGTCATTTTCCCGCTGAGAGATGTTTGATGCTTAATTTCAGTTGGAGCGTGAAGTTCTTTGTTGGGATCTGATGGAGTTGTGTAATGCTTTCTGGAATGGTTGGGGGATGAAATGTCAGGCTGGTGGGAAGTTAAGCGGGGTAAACCACTGGATATAATGATGTGGGCTATCTTGCTCTAACTCGACTCATCAGAGTGAGGAACACAAAGGCTTGGGTTCCGTTGAAGCAGAATGTGAATGGACAGATCACAGGAATTTCAGATGAAAGTGCTTGCATGGAGAGAATCATGAGTGAACGGGGCAAAGGGAGAGAGATATGGTTCAATTTAAGAAGATATTAAAGAAGGGACAAGGAACACAGTTCAAAAATGTGTATTTTATTTTGCTTTATGGAATTAGAAATGCAGTGTTTCAAAACCTAGGGAGCTGTCAACATGAAGGCAAGCTCAGAATAGTCTAGAATAGTTCAAGCAGACTGTTTTTGTCTGTTATAATAGTCTCTGTGTCAAATTGTGGCCTTTTGAGTAATACATTTTTGTCATGTCATGGACAACAAACACGCATTATTTCCCAACCAATCATTGTTTGTCACCTCATCAACCCACCAAGCAATTTTGTGTTTAATAGACTATCTAATCTAAACGTAGACATCTTGGCTAAATCAAGGCTAATTTTGTATTAGGGGTTCATATGTGTACTGATTCATTTCAGGCTATTTGATGACTAGTCTATTTTTGGACTATTGTTAGACGTCTATTATATTTTAACTGACAGCCTAAATTAATACTAATTTTAGCCAAGACATGTTAAACAGAAACGAGTGTAAACAAATAATGGAGGACACATCATCAATATATAAAAATTACAGCTTAAAGTCTTTAGTCTATATATACAGTCTGTATAAATGTTTGTGCTACTATTTTTCAGTGGCACAAATGTGACAGAACATGTAGAAGACTGAAAATCAAATCAAATAAATAAACATGGTATAGGCTTTCTGCTGGAATGCAGTGAAGTGTCTCAAACATAGCTTTCAAGAGTTCACACTTAGCTGATGATTGATAATTAAGCATATTTGGCATGCTGTCGCGGGAGAGAGCTCCCTCCTGTTTGAAGGGCGAAAGGAGAGTTTGAGCTCAGGTAGGTCTCGAGAACTCCCCTACTTGTGAACAGATATTGGGATATTGTGAATATTTCTGACTAATTGTACGTTCACACCAAAAGTGGCGAGAGCGTCAAAGTAGCCAGAAGTCATTCATTATTAATAAGAGCCGGCGGCGATAAGCGGTGAGGAGCCGCGCGGCACGTCTTTGCCAGTGTGGGCTTCCAGAAAAGTTGAAATCAAGTCAACTTTATGGTAATTAGCTATGACGCGGTTCGGTGGCAACCAGTCAGAATGTAAAGTCCACCACTTGAGAGGATTCCAGAGAACACAGTCACTAGCTATGTTTTCATCCAAAAATGCAAATAAACTTTATGCGCAAAACTGGATTATAGTATTAAAGACCAAGATGGCGGCGCGTACACATCGCGAGGCTCGGCGTCTCTCCAGTTTCTGCAATTTTGCAGTATTTTTACTGCTCATTTCGAGTCTGTTTGTGCAGAACAGTAATGCCTTTACATCGTACACCCGACAGGAGATCTTGGATATTGGTTTGTGCATTTCGGACAGTTTTATCAGCAATCTACGACTCATCCCAGAGATCGCCAGGACACCCGAGGCTGAGCGCTCTGTCCAGCCGGGCGGAAGTGCTCGAAGGCGGCGGCGCGAACGTAAACAAAGGCGGGCGAAGCGCGGCGGGCTAAGAGCTAAGCTAAGAGCTAAGCTAAAGCTAACACCACACCGGCTCTCTTTACCCAGCATCTTCCTCGCCAATGTACGGTCCCTGGTGAACAAAATGGATGAGATTCGACTGCACATCAACCTGAGCAAAAGATTATGGAACTGTAATTTAATGATTTTTACAGAAACATGGCTAAACAGCGAGATACCAGACAACGCTGTATCTTTAACTGAGCATTAAACATTCCGAGCAGACAGAGCGGCGGATGACTCCGGTTAGACCCGAGGCGGAGGATTATGCATTTATATTAACAAAGCTTGGTGCACAAACTCTGTCATCGTTGGGAGACATTGCTCTGTTAACCTGGAATTTCTGATGGTCAAATGCAGACCATTTTATCTGCCACGGGAGTTCACCTCCACCTTTATAATCGCTGCTTATATTCCACCCGATGCTGATGCAAAGCTTGCTATGAAGGAACTTCATGCAGCCATCAGCAAACAACAGACTGCTCACCCGGAGGCTGCTTTTATTGTTGCGGGGGATTTTAATCACTCAAACTTAAAGACAGTGCTCCCCAAATTCCATCAAAACATTTTCTGTCACACACGGGGAAACAAGACTTTGGACCATGTATACACAAACATGGCTGAAGCCTACGCTGTGACCCCCCTCCCCCACCTGGGTCAATCAGATCACCTTTCTTTGTTCCTTACCCCCAAATACTCACCCCTCATCAACCGTGTGAAGCCATCAGTGAGGACCATCAAAGTGTGGTCAGCGGGGGGAGACTCCACACTCCAGGACAGGTTTCAACACACAGACTGGAGTATGTTTGCTTCCCAGGCCACATGTGGCTCTCACACAGACATTAACAGCTACACTTCCTCTGTTCTGGAATACATCAACACCACCATTGACAGTGATACAACCCAGAAACAGATCACCACATACCCAAATCAAAAGCCATGGATGAACAAGGATGTGCGCCTCCTGCTGAAGGCACACGACATTGCCTTCAGATCAGGGGATGCACAGGCCTACAGCACTTCCAGGGCTAATCTGAAGAGGGGCATCAAAAAGGCCAAGCACTGCTACAAGCTAAAGCTAGAGGAGCACTTTTCCAACTCTGATCCTCTGCGCATGTGGAAGGGCATACAGGCCATTAGCAACTACAAACCCAGTTATTCCACACCCACAGCCACAAATGTCTCCTTCCTGAACGAGCTTAATGACTTTTATGCCCGCTTTGAAAGAGACAATAATGAACCCTACATCAGGATCACTTCCTCAACCGACCACTCACCCATTACACTCACCTCCTCAGAAGTCTACACCGCACTGAGTCGGATCAATGTGCGTAAGGCTGCTGGACCAGACGGTATTCCTAGGCGCGTCCTCAAATCATGTGCAGAACAGCTCGCTGGGGTATTCACAGACATTTTCAACCTGTCCCTTAACCTAGCATCATCATGAAGTGCTTCGAGCGGTTGGTCCTGGCACATCTGAAAGACTCTCTGCCATCCACACTGGACCCACATCAGTTTGCCTACCGTGGCAACAGGAGCACAGAAGATGCAGTCTCCATAGCGCTGCACTCTGTACTCACACACCTGGACAATAAAAACACTTACGCACGAATGCTGTTTGTTGACTTCAGCTCAGCATTCAACACTGTCATACCCTCTAAGCTAATGATCAAACTTAGAGACCTGGATATAGACACGTCTCTCTGTAACTGGGTTATGGACTTTCTGACTAACAGACCTCAGAATGTTAGATTAGACCACATTTGCTCCACCACCGTCACACTCAACACTGGTGTACCACATGGCTGTGTGCTGAGCCCCTTCCTCTACTCCCTTTTCACCATCGACTGTAGGCCTGTGAACAGATCCAACGCCATCATCAAATTTGCAGATGACACCACAGTGATTGGTCTAATCAGCAACAATGATGAGACCTCAGGAGGAGATACAGCATCTGGCCACGTGGTGCACCAACAATAATCTGCTCCTTAACACCGACAAGACCAAGGAGCTCATTGTGGACTTCAGGAAGGGACGAACAGGCTCACATGATCCCATCCACATCAATGGGATGGCCGTTAAGCCTGTATCATTCTTTAAGTTCCTGGGGACCCACATCTCCAAGGACCTTTCCTGGACCACCAACACCTCCAGACTGGTCAAGAAGGCTCACCAGCGCCTATTTTTCTTAAGGCAACTTAAGAAGAACCAGCTGTCATCAGCCGTCTTGGTAAACTTCTACCGCTGCACAATAGAAAGCATCCTGACGAACTGTGTCACAGTCTGGTATGGAAGCTGCTCTGTTGCGGAGCGTAAGGCACTGCAGCGGGTGGTGAAAACTGCCCAACGCATCACAGGGACCACACTGCCAGCCATAGAGGACATCCAGAAGAAAACACTGTCTGCGGTGAGCACGCAGTATTCTTAAAGATTCTTCTCACCCTGCTCACAGACTGTTTTCTCTCCTGCCTTCTGGCAGGCGCTTCAGGCTCCCCCGGACAATAACCAGCAGACTAAAGAACAGCTTCTTCCCCAGAGCTGTCTCCCTTTTGAACTCTGCTCCCCACTGACTTTTTGCCCCCCTAATACACACCCCACTCTCCTCATAACTCAGACTCATCATAATCACTGCACTACTTAACATTTGCACATTTAAAAATTGCACATATTCATTGCACTGATTCATTTATTTGAACTGTACATACCTACTGCACATGTACATTTGTAAATTATGTACACACCCACTGTACATATACATTTGTAATTGTTTATCTATCTGCACACTTCTGATTATTAATAGCAACCTGTACATTTATCCATCTATTGTAAATCTCTGTTCATAGCTAACACAACCTGTATATAATGTTCATAGTACATCCATTTGTAAATATCACCATATTTTTTCTATAACTGCACTTTTTAACTTATACCTGTATCCTGCACTTGCTGCTATTGCACTCCTGGTTAGACCTAAACTGCATTTCGTTTCCCTGTACTTGTACATGTGTGATGACAATAAAGTTGAATCTAATCTAATCTAAATCTAAAGATGTGCGAATAAAGCAGCGCTTTCATCCAACGAGTCGAAGCGAACAAAATCGTCACTTCCTGATTAACTGGCGTCAAATATCAAGAGTAAAAACTGACATTGCTGCGATAAGAGAAGCTGCATCAATCTTTTCTTCATCTAATAAATGACTTGCGCCTCAGAAGGCAATCCTGACAGGCAGTGAACGCGCGGTGGTGTTTGAAGGTGTCAGACGCGGAGCACAGACGCTCTTGATTTTTGATGTCATTAATAACAAAATAACAATAATACTTAAACGGTAAGTCGTTTTAGAACGACCAAAACAACATTTCATATGGTTTACAATGTGCTCAGCCTGCTGGTTTGTTCATTTACACACATTTTTATCATCACATGATCTCTTATAACAAAATTACATGACCTTTTTTAATGCGCATGGTGGAATTTGTGCGGTAAAAGTGTTTCCATCGTAGTTTATGCGCATCTTTTCTAATCGAATAAAAAGTTTATCCTCAGTTATGCGCATATGTTTTTTATGTGCATTTTCGAAATTTATGCGCATCATGGCGTTTCTATTAACCGTTCTTTTATTCGCATATCCAAAATTCGCATAAAAAAAGGTGGATGGAAACATAGCTACTGTGAACTTTAGTTCTGACCACACTTGTTGGACGGTGGGAGAAAACTGGAGAACCCAGGGGAAACCCACGCGAACACGAGGAGAACGTGCAAACTCTGCACAGAACCGCTGACCAGCTCGGAGAGGGCCGAACCGGTGGTGTTCTTGCTGTGAGTCAACAGTGATACCCATTGGGCTGCCCGGCCACCATATCAGAGAAGGGGAGGAGTAGGGGTGGAAGAGGCGATTCTTCAAGACGAAGATGACTGGAGTAGAAAACTCTTGTAATTTTTAGTGTGTTAATATTTATCTGATTGGTGCAAACATACGAAGCAAATGCGGTACCAGCTGTGTTCAATCATAAGCACGTGATCCTCTCGAAATTAGTTTATAAATAAACCACACTTAGTGGTTGTCCACTATTGCTAATACTTCATGCAAGGATTAATATTATATTACTTGGAAGTAAAAATATTTAAATGATTTTAATTACACACCAAGTATCATTTCAGTATATATATATATTTATATATATATATATATATATATATATATATATAGTATACATAAGTGTACTAAAGGCTATTATTAATGCTTTTACCCTTATTTTTTCTTTTTAAATACTCTCACTGACTCTCCTGCGTGAGTATTTTTAATGAGACTGTTATATAGAAGTTTCCATTGCAGCCCGTCTTTTACTATATGACACACTGCAGCCCAGTGATTTATGTATCTGTCTGTTTTTGTTTTGTTTTGTTTCTTTTCCCTTTTCTGCAAATACTGACAAAAGTCCTAATTATATTCTGAAAAATCTGATATTCTGATTCTCAAAAATGTGTAAGAACATATTTTGTCATTTAAACACCATAATAGTTATCATATTGTTTGACCTTTATGGGTCTGCGAGAGATGAGAGCTGCTGGATTTACATGTTAATTTAATGCAATTAGTCTTTAATAAGGTTCGACTCCAACTTCATGCTGTTATGAAGTGGACGCAATAAACTTGTGGATCCAAAAGCAGTTTATAAAAGGCAAGGTTGTGCAGGCAATGGTCAAATACAGGAGCAAAACAGTAGTACAAGGGTAATCCAACACATGTGGTCAGTGTACAGGCGAGAGGTAAGAAAATAATCAAAATGGGAAACAAGGCAAAAATCAAACCGCGGGGAAAACAAACTGAGAAAAACGATTTGTAGTGTTCAATAAAGAAACAAGACTCAGCAATGTGTAAGTGAAAGTGACATGTTTAAATAATCCTTGTAATCAGTGTAGATGAGCAGCAGCTGTGTCTGTGTGTGAATGTTCAGATTATTATCAGCTGTTTCAGAAGTTGGCGGGCACAAAGAGTTCTGGGAGTTGTAGCAGCGCCAACAAACACCTTGACTCTGAGGTCTGTGGGATTGGGGCAGAGCAATGACAGACTCTGCTTGCACAACTAGCACAGTAGGTGGACAGTGCATAGAATGCAATTCACCAAAAATCTGAGAAGTAAAAGAAAACACTGCTGGCAATTACAAGAGACTACAGGAAGTAATCCGCAGGCAGAGACTACACCGCTGGCGATCACAACACATGCTATCTTTATTGCAACCATATTATTGTGTGATAGAGCTACAGTGAATGACAGTAATATGAAGACTCAAGACACAAAACATGTGTTGAATGGTAAGTTGTGTTATAAAAAGTCTCCAGGTGTAAGTTTGTATAAAACCAAAATTGTGTACACTTATTTAAGTGACGAGCTGGATTTCCACCAAAGCACAACTAGTTAAAAAGTACCATCTTTAGGTCAAACATATTTTTGCAGATGTTGCATATATGCCAGTGCTGAGATAGCATCAACCAGCCATGCTCATCAAAGGACACAATGAGTCCAGCAGAGCAAGCCTGTCAAAAAAAAAAAAAACTTTAAAGCTCACGGATTCCATCCCTAAATGGATATCCCCATCCTGCACCAATCATTTTGTTGAGGACCATACCAGTTACCATCAAGGCAAACTATTGATATTATATACTACTGATACGAGAATATATGCATTGCGAATGGTGATTGTATGACACTGAAAAATAAATACATTTCAATAAGCCATAAGGCACTTTCATTGCACTTACTGGAGACCACATAGTGGTAGGTAACCAAAACTACCTCGGTATAACAGTGCAGCTAATGAATGACAGCTGACTTCAGCTGACTTCAGCTGACTTCACTGTTGGTAGTTTACAAATAATAAATAAGAAGAATTATAAGAAAATAAAACCAGGGGTCTGATCCTCAGATTGATTGTCCTGCATTTATTTATGTCAACATTGCATATTTACAGTGGCATCATTTAAAATTTGGGATTAATCTAGATTAATCAAAGACCATAATTGCAAATAACACAATACTAGTTTTGGTAACACTTTACTTAAAGTAGGTAGATCAAAAGAACAACATGAAACCTTTATAATCTTGACATGACACAAATAATGACATCTATCATTGACATGTCATGAATATGAAGGAATATAAAGGATAATATTTTTCTTGACAAAGCTACAGCAGACCAACTTGAATATTTCAATATCATAACATGTCAAATATTATTGTCACTTTAATAAAATTATATGACAGAATATTGACACTTTCACTAGATAAAAAAATGACACATTAATTTGCATTTCTTTATTAATTAATTTTGCTTTGGCTTAGTCCCTGATTTATCAGGGGTCGCCACAGCAGAATGAACTACTAATTACTCATATGTTCTATGCAGCAGATGCACTTCCAGCAGCAACCCAGTACTGGGAGTACACTAAATTGTGAACCTCCAGTGCTGGGAAACACCCATACACACTCTCATTCACACACACACTCATACACTACGGCCAATATATTTTACTCAGTTAATCTATACGGCATATCTTTGGACTGTGGGGGAACCAGAGCACCTGTAGAAAACACAAAAATTCATTTTGTTCCATTGAAAAAAAGGTAAAAACATTAATGACACAATTGTAATGGCCTCATAACAATCATGTTTATGACAGACTCTTGACAAGTTATGTTGTTTTGGTAATGTCTAGTTATCATGACAATGACAGGTTATAAGGTATTTGACAAATTGTCATAAAGACATCTCAAACAATGTCACTGTTGCGTTTAAAATGGCATAACTGAGTTAAGGATACTTAAGAGTTGTCAAAAGTATGCATAAAATCTTCTTCATATTATGTTCCATGACATATATCGTATGAACACCTCTTCAAGTAACTTGTTGCCAAATGTTTTTTTTATTATTATTGATTGACAGCCCTAGACTTTAAATGTCTGAAACCTACTTTTGTTTATTTAATTTATATATTTTTTTTAAACTTTGCTAAATTTTGATTGGTGACATTTGCTGTACACATATTTCCCTGACTCAGTGCCAGACATCATAGGAAAGCACTACACTGATCACACTGTTGTGATTGTACATGTAAACATCAAAGGTGCAATATGTGACATTATGATAGTTGTTTCTATGTGCCAGTAAACATATTCATTTGCAGATAAGAAATGTCATCAGCATTTTTACGTAAACTGTGCAGAAAAAGCAAGAATGGCAGGCAACTACATACATATGTTTCAATTCATCTTATTTATATAGCGCTCTTACAATGTAGATTGCGTCAAAGTAGCTTAACATAAAAATTCTAGTTAATTGAAACTGTGTCAGTTAGGGTTGGGCGATGTTGACCAATTTGGCATCGTACAATGTCTAATGTGAAACATCGCGATGAACAATGGCATCATCGTCGTAGGCGGCAGTGAATTAATTATTTATGAATAATTAATTCATAACGAATTAATAATTTGTAGCCTACCGTTTCAAGTACCTGACCTGCATGGTCTTTGTTTTACCCATAACCAAATCATAAATAAATAAGATAAGTTATACACAAATTAACACCTGTCAATCACTTTTTCTGCGTGACTCTGGCATGAATAGGAAGAGTGATCTGTGTCGTTATAATGGCGTCAACAAGCTTTGCTGGTGAAAAAAAGTGCACAACCAACAGTATCCGAGGATTTCGCTAAAATTACTAAGTTCAAGCATGAAAGTGAAAGATTGAAGCAGTGTACTGACGCTGTGACACGTTACCTGATAGATTCAAAAGACAGAAGAGTCGTTAGATAGAGACCAGATTAATAAAATATCACGAGAGACGGTTGCTGCTGCGACGGTGGCGGATCGCGATACCGGCTCAGCATCATAATGTCTATCAGCCATCGGCGATGGACGATGGCACCCTCTATCGACCAGACACTACAGTAGTGTCAGTCCAGTTTTTAGAGTTAAAGTTCAGTTCAGTGTGGTTTAATTTTCACTGCTGAAAGGCCAAACATTGAAGAGCAAATCCATTGATGGGCAGCTCCACAAGTCCCAAACTAAGCAAGCCAGTGGCGACAGTAGCGATTGTCACAGTTGTCAGGTGCATGTGCTCTGTCTGTTTATGGGTTTGTGTTGTATCCTTAGATGTGCTCTGTTGTGTGTATTGTTTATGTCATGTGATCAGTGGGACCAATCAGAAGTTTCAGCTGATGGCACTTAGCTCACCTATTTAGGAGAGGAAAGCCAGGACTTCATTGTCAGAACAAGACTTTACCAATTGACGAAAGTGAAGGAATAAAAAACCTTTTTACCAAAGAGAAACCAGGATCAGTTGGGCATGGTCATTTCTCCTCTGGCCAAACTTCTTGTGCAGAACTGCAGTCTAGGCGCCATAGTGATGAATGTCAGAATTTGTGATGTCGTAATGTTGTCTATGTTCATCATCTAGTTTGTGTGCGTACATGGCCCCGGACAGCGATTTGCAGGGAGGTTGAGATTTACCATTTTATTGCTATCTAGCTACATTTATAATTTTCCAAGATGTCCTACTCTACCATTAGGAGATGACTGATTGAAATTACTGTCATTCAGATTTCATGAGTAATTTCACCAGCATGAGCAAGAGTTGGTAAGGAAAAGCTGAATTCCTTTTAAGTAGTGCATCCTTTATATTTCCATTTAAAATTGATAAACTTACATAAGAACATGTGGAAAGGATGTGTCGAGAGAGAGAGAGAGAGAGAGAGAGAGAGAGAGAGAGAGAGAGAGAG
>CAIGQZ010008319.1:1928488-1939570 GCA_903798205.1 Danio tinwini
TATATATATATATATATATATATATATATATATTAGTGTGTGTGTGTGTGTATATATATTCAAACTCTGCATCTGGCTTTGTTTAGTGCAGAGATGTTTTTAAGGGATTTCTGTGACATGGTAAAGGTGCCAAGAGGACTTTTGAAACTGTGCAAGTTTTTACTAAAGTGTTTTAATGCATTGCAGATGCTGATTGATGCTAAAAACATGTGCCAGTGGATAATATATCTGGTAACTGCAATGCTGTGAGATGAAGATTTATCTAAGATGGAAACTATGGTCCAAAATGTCCATATATCTCAGAAACCTGGCCAAAAATAATGACTGCATTAGCATTAAGAAAAAGAAAAAAAAAAAAGAGTCTTAATAGGATGACACATAGTCAAATAAAGGTACATACGCTAGTCGCTGGAGTGTTACCTTTTTAAAAGTACTTAAAGGGTCCATATTGGTGTCACAAAGATATACACAGGAGACCCAAATGCAAGTAAAAACAAGATGATTTATTAAAAGAGTCACAACTGGTATAGATCATACCAGATATAGTGTAGGGCAAGGATGCTCACACCAGAATACGACACTCCAAACAGCGATGAAGATTCATCCGTGAACCAACGTCGTATAGTAGTCTGTCATGGATATCTCACCAGATATCAAGGGAAGGGAAAGGTAGCGCTATGGAGAAGCTTTCGAGGAAATCGTCAAGTTTACCCACGGTAAAGTTCATTAGAAAAGCGGGTTTGAGGTGAACTCTCACAGATAATGTTGTCTTAAGAGCAGGCAGTAGTAACAACATCAAAGAAATGGAGACGTGCATAAGGTCCACATGAAATAGGCTAAGTCGGAGAGCCTCCACCACAGCGAGCGTGAGAGTCTAACAGAAGCAGACACAGGAGTGAACAACAACAAACTGATAATGCTAACTACAAAACACTGAACATATATAGCGCGCGGAACACGCGTCAGCTGTGACTGATAACAAACACCTGTGCGCTGAGAGTAGCAACAAAACACGTGACCACCCAGCTGATGAATGTAAACACACATACACACACACACCACGCGGTGAAGAACCCAAACAAGACACACCCACTTCCCCCACACACACACACAAACACACACACACACACACACACACACACACACACACACACACACACACACACACACACACACACACACATGCAAGAAAAACAGAAAGACCCACAAACGTGACAATTGGTACCTCAGAAGTATATATTAGTACCTACAAATTTTAAGAGGAACACTTTTGTACTGTTTAGGTACTAATTATAATTAAAAAGGTACCACCCCAGTGACAGATGACATACCTTTATTTCTTAGAGTGTAGGTGTAGTGGTTATATAATCAAAATCTTAAATACCCGCTATATGTAATGAGGTTACTGGGAATTCAGTTGGGGGAAATAGTTTATATTTCAATAGCAATGTAGGATTGATTTTAAATACTCAATTAAATTATCAAATGAAATTAAATTTACAAATGCATATATGCAAATGAAATGTATTTCATTATTTTTATGTGGAACTTCACTAACAAACCAGGACAGAAGAATTTGTAGCAAACGAATGATCTGGAATCACTGAAAAACTCTTTTTTTATTAACATCAGTTTATATTATTATTAGATGACCTGTATGTACAAATCCTCACATTAAATCATATATAAGTACAGCTATTTAATCACCAACTTGTGACCAGCTTGAAAGAAACTTCCCAGCATACTAGGTTGCGTATGAAAGCCTATGGTATTATTTTTGGGTGAAAATTTTGCCAGGAAAGTCAAAAGAATGTACTATTAACACATTCAGCACAGAATACAGTTGATAGTTCTACATGTGAGTCTTTATGGTTATGTTCATATATGGTTATTTACAAAGTCACACACCTAAATTTTAAGTACACTCAACAGCTTTTTCTAAAAATTCACACTTTGTGAACAAACTATTGTTGTGACTAGACAGCTAGTCTTCACATCATGCAGTGCAACAGAATCACTCTCAGCCTATATTTTTGTAAAATGTAAAATATGTTGCTCTAGGTATGTTCTTTTACATGTTTTAGATGAAAAATCTATAGGGCACTGTCTACATTTATTTGAATCTGAAATACATGACTTAGGACACATTTTGATAAATGTGTCAGATAAACCTAATCAATAATGTTTTTAAAAGAAAATGTAACAGAAAAGTTGATTGCAATCATGCAGTTTTACTTTGATTTACTTTGATTGCTTTTAAAGGTTTAAGAAACCCTCAAGTACTATTTTGTTGTTGTTTTAATTTTAACAGATTTGTGTGTGTGTTGAGACAATGTTAGCACCCGTCAGCTTTAATTATGAGAAAAACTGGATAAGCTTTTGTCGGCTTTTGTCTGCTAATTTCATAAAAATCATTTTGGGGCAGGATCCAAATTGGTGATGTAGCACCACGGATTGGGCAATAATACATTGAAATGTATTTTAAAATAAAATACCAAATACCTCAATTTTAAGTGTATCAAACTAAACTACAAAATACACCAGCCACAAATGTATGAAAATAAAATGCAGTAGTTTTGTATTTTGAAAATACTACAAAATACGTTTACAAGATAACATAAAATTTATTCGCAAACCTTTTATCAATAGGCCTGTTGGATCAATCCCTTCACCATTAAACTGGCTCAGTAAAGTAATGTTTGACAGCAACAGTGTTTCTCTGAGCAAGTTTAAGTCAGCTTTTCTGTCAACTCATTTACTTCTACTAAACATATAAAATGTAGCTTGTGTTTCTCTTTGATTTTAGTATAGGTTTTGTAAAAATTTCACACAAAGTATTGTCTTGAAAATGATTGCTTTAAGCACTGTAAAAAATCATTCAATGCAGATAATGAGATGCAATATTTTACTATCTCTTGATTGTGAAAATTGTCACCATCTCTTAAAAGTCTTATATTTAAAAAAAAATTCAATACTTCAAGAAATCTTCAATACTCAATGAAAAATCACGATTTCTGAAAACCAAGTTTTAGTCATTTGTCCAGTTTTGGTAATTTTTGTATTTTTTGCAACTACTCTTCAATAAACAATATAAAACATACTGTACTTTACATGAAATATACAAAGACATTAACAATACTATCATAGATGTAATTACAATGCTATAACAATATATTTACAATGTTATAACAATGTAATTATAATGTTATTTCAAAGCAATTATAATGTGATGACATAGTAATTACATTCGAAATAAAAGTTTGTAATTACATATGTACTGCGTATGTTCGGTGTAAATACACAAATGCTGTACATGAAATATACAAAGAAACATTTAAATTTTGAAATATTGTCTTGGACGTAATTACAATGTAATAGCAACATAATTACAATGTAATGACATAGTAATTAAGTTTGTAATTACATGAGTACTGTGTATATTTATGTAATCAACTATAAATAACCAAATACTGTAAGAAAGAAACATTTACGTTTATAAATACTATTGTGTATGTAACTACAATGTAATTACGCTATAATGACAATTATTGCGCAAAGGAAAAAAGCTTGTAATTACATCTCAGATCTAATTACAATGTTGTAACAATGCTATTACATCTAAATTAAATTATACCATTGTCAAATTATGTCATTACATTTAAAAGAAAAGTGTTTAGTTACGTATGTACTGTGTATATTTACATATAAATACATAAATACTGTACTTAAAATATACAAAGAAACCTGATTATAAATATTATCTTGGACATAATTACAATGAAATAGCAATGTAATTACAATGTAAGGGCATAGTAATTACAATGAAATGACAGAGTAATTGCACACAAGATAAAAGTTTGTAATTACATGAGTATTTTGTATATCTACGTATACAACTATAAATAAACAAATACTGTACATGCATTGTACAAATAAATATTTACATTTATAAATATTATCTTGGATGTAACTACAATGTAACTGCAATGTAATGACATTGTAAGTACATCCTAGATAAAAGCTTGTAATTACATATTACATGTGTACTGTGTATATTTATGTATACAAAAATGAATAACCAAATACCGTACATGCAATATACAAAGAAACATTTACATTTATAAATATTATCTTGGATGTAACTACAATGTAATTACAATGTAACAACACAGTAATTGCGCACAAGATCAAAGTTTGTAATTACGTGTTACATCTCATATGTAATTACAATGTTATAGCAATGTAAAGATGTTATTACATAGTAATTATAATGTAATGACAATGTAATTACATCTAAAATAAAAGTTTGTAATTACGTATGTACTGTGTATATTTACGTATAAATACACAACTGCTGTACATGAAATATACTAAGAAACATTTGTTTAGAAATATTATCTTGGATGCATTTACAACGTGATAGCAATGTAATTACAATGTAATAACATAGTAATAAAGTTTGTAAGTACATGCGTACTGTGTAAATTCACGTATACAACTATAAATAAATACTGTACATGTAATACACAAAGAAACATTTAAGTCCATAAATATTATCTTGAATAGTAATTACAATGCAATTACTATGTCATTACATCCAAAATAAAGTTTGTAACTACATATGTACTGTGTATATTTACATATTATACACAAATACTGTACTTGAAAAATACACAGAAACATGTTTATAAATGTTATCTTAGACGTAATTACAATGTAATGACATAGTAATTTCAATGTAACGACACAGTAATTGCACACAAAATAAAAGTTTGTAATTACATATTACATCTCAGATGTAAATACAATGTTATAACAATGTAATTACACTGTCATTACATGCTAAATAAACGTTTGTAGATACATATCGTCGCCTTTAAATTATAAGGTTCTATCTCCGTTCTAAATGATTTTAGGATATTGAGCTTCATATATTTGCATTCCATATAGCAAACAATATGTGCATTTTATTTAAGTATATATTTAAGGATTTGCTCCTCAAGGCAAATATAAAAAATTTAAAAGAAAACAGACAATGAACAAATGAGTTTAATAAACACTGAAAAATGTTTCACTGACTAACATTTCGTCTCAATGTCAAAAAATGCTTCTAAAGCATCACATTTACACATCTTTTCAGTTTCAGGTTTCTGCTCAATTTTATGGTGCGGCATTATTTAGTCGCTTCTGATTTTGTGTTTCTTTCTGGTCTTTTCCACTGTCAATGGAGCAGTTCTGAGCTGATCCTGATTGGTCCTCTTGCTTGCATTCGAAATGCTGATTGTCTCACAGAAAGGACAATATAGAGCCAAGTTCGACTTTGTAGATAAACCTTTTTTGTTTTGTTTTAATAAAAAGTCTTAAAATGTAAAAAACTTATAAAAAAACATCACATAGTGTAAATAAGTTATCATTTAATGAGAATAACTTAATGTGTATAACTCAATTTTGACAAAAACGTCAGATAGAACCTTTCTACATAGAATAATTCTGTATTGATGATAGTGATGATTGGTGATGATATCTCAAAAAAAGTAAAGCTCTGTTTTTGCTGCCATAAAACCTGAGCTCGAAGTTTTTGACCAGTCTGTAGACTGGAGAATTATTCAATAATTTTGTCTCATATTGATTAACTATGTCAACGTTTGTAATTAACTATAAAGAGGTATCGCCACTGTATGACTTTTTTTTATGTTGTTTGTGTTATTTTCCTGTCTTATTTGGACTTGTTCCCCAATCTACTCCTGTTACTTGTCTGTTACTTTCTTTATTTGTGTCTCATTTTTGTGTCTCATTTTGTGAGCCAACTGAAAGTTGTTAGCTCTCCTCTTTTTCCCCTGCTCTTCCGGCTACGCCCACTCTTCCCTCTGCTCACAGCCATTTTTTTTTTATTCTGAGGTAGACTTGAACTGAAAGAGGGGGTTTCATGGCCCTTTTACTCATTTGTAGAACTGTGCTTCAGCACTCTTGAACCTGAGTGCTAAGTATCACAAGTACAACACAAGTGAGTTACCGAGCAAACTGACCAAGCCAGAAAAAGTTGTCCATTTGGTGATAAATGGGTGAGGTAAATGTATTTGATTACAAATCATAGACATCATTAAGTTATTTTGTAGTACTTATTTGGTGTTGAACACAGAACTGCCCAAAAATAACCATTTATTTGTCAATAATGTTCCTGTATCAATAATGTGAAAAGGATCAAAAGTCATTGGTGTCACATTGCCCCATAGCGTTCATTTTACTAGTGAAATTAATTGTGTGTTGAAGTATTTTTTGCCATTTCATAAAATAGATAGATTGAAGCACTTGTTTTTAATGAGCCTGTGTTGATTGAATGTGTTGTGGGTTTTCATGTTTGATTTCAGATATTTACAGTGATGGAAATAAAAGCTATGTGTCACCTGAAGGTTTTAGATTCAATCCCTGTTCTCCACCCATGAGTTTTCAGTTCTGTGAGTGCCTAAAATTTTCTACCCTCCACCCATGTACCAAAGCTGCATTTGATCAATGAAACTGTGGCTTGATTAAACTCTTGCTGTGTCAGAACGCAATAAAAGCCTTCTCAGTTTTATAGGCATATTCATATATTCATTTCAGCATCTCTCAGCACTGTGGGCAGAGGCCTGGATGTAAGTTCTAAGTATTTTTCAGCAAAGGTATATCCAACATAGTTGTACTTATTTGCAAAGAGCGAAAAACAATTTTGGCTCGTGTATATCAGGCCATCAAATTATACTCTGTTTCTTTTAAATTGTGTTTACAATGCTAGCACAAACAATGAGTTGCTAACAGTAGCTCACTTAATGACCACCACGGCCACTAATATCAAGAGTTCCTGTATTCTACACCAATAAAAAATATTAGTTAAATGCACTGTATATAATTTTCTCCACTAGATGACACATATTCTCAACAAACAAATGTGTAGTTTGATGACACTGTGTCTGATTGTGGAATCATGGAGTTTTCATCTTCATTATATCTATGGGACTGCAGAAATCATGTTTACGGATGAACTAAAGTATTCAAAACTTATTATCATTATCTATTATAATCCTTATCATCCACCGCTTCCAGTTCTTTTGGTCATGATCATGTGGGTAGGAAGCAGTGGGTAGGAATTCATTTTAGGTTTCTGTTATAATGCTGCTTTGTGCAGTCTAATAAAATAAACAAAGTATTAAAGCACCTTTGGTCTTTCATTGTTTTTTAAAGGCAAACTGGAAATCAAGAATGTGTGATGTCATTAGCAGGGCAATACAACATTCTTCAAAATATTTGGGATAATGTAAGTATGTAAGTCAGCAAAAATATAACACTGCTCTATTGGTTTTTAGATATTTTAAAATTGCCATGAAACAGAAGTTAAGATTGTCTCTCTATCCCACTATTGTAATATATATATCCAATTCTACTGGTCCTAAAATGAAAAAAAATATAGAGCCGTGCATGATTTCGTTCTTTGGGAGTCAAATGGATTGTTGAAAGATGGGTGTTGCTAACAAAATTAAGGAAATTGATGAATTCAATTGACAAATTTAGAGCACAAACAAGACACCGACTGATTTGCCTGCTCTAAAGGAATATCATGTGACCAGGAAGTAAAAAATTGTTTCGTAGCTCAGAGAAGGCTATGATATTTAATTAACATTTGAGGGTAAATGCACTTTTATTATGTAAAATGATTCAGTCCACAGATTTATAACAAGAATAGATAACTATTAAATACATCTAAAAATAAGAACAGTAAATTTTAACTTTATTGACTTTTTTTAAACAACATTTTTCATTCTGAAAACTTAGCCCAATGTGCATTTCTGGAGATTACGAATTTTGTAGCTAGAGCTACGTATGGCTGCATTTCATTTTAAAATGAACGATACTGGGCTGTTTCTTTTCATGCTTACCAGCTGACCACTTTCCTCCATGTGGACGGCTTTCCTACTGTTAACAGGTTGTCCAGTTACCTTTCCATGTATGTCCATGGACTTGAGAAGCAGTGAGGAGTTAACTATGATGACGGGGTTCGAGTCTGGTGAGGAACAGTTCCAGAAATGCAGGTAAGGCTAAAACAAAATTCAAAAAATAAAATAAACAAGTAAATAACAGGGTGAGAATGTGGTAAAATCTGAAAACTTGGTAAAAATCAGGCAAGGGTTTTTCTTTTTCGGGGTTGTTTTTTAAAATTGTCAGTTGGGTTTAGGGTGAGCAAGTCAATCGGTGCTTTTGAAAATACTATTGGTTGGGTTTAGGGAAGGAGGAGGGTGGGTCAGTCGATCGGTCAGTCAGTCAGTCAAACAGTCAGTCAACAGCAGCCTCTGGTGGATTAACGTTAGAACAGCAGGCGCGAATGGCAATCGCAATTTTGAGATCTCAAAAACACAGCGGCCTCTGGTGGATTTGCAAAAACAAATACCGCAAAAACACATAGCTCCTGAGACGTATTTGGCGCTCTCCAGAAATGTATATTGGGATATGTAGTTAAAATGAGCCTGGGTTGCCAAAAATTGTTGATTAAATTATTTGGACAAATTGCATCAACATCGTGTCTTTTGTCCTTTCACATTATATAGAACAAAAAAAGCAATGAGCTTACTGTACAGCACAGTGCTTAACATCTCAGCACATCAAAGTGATTCAGATTAAAAGCTGCAAAAAAAGTGTAGTTCCTGGGATGTATTTGGCGGTCTCCAAAAATGTATGTAGAGGTATGTTTTCAGAATGAGCCTGGATTGTTTTTAACCTATTTTTGACAAAAAAAAAGCTATAAAAGACAACTTTTATGTTGAAAAGTTTAAGTTTATGATTTTTTTTATTTAAAACAATACAATGTTTAAATTTGTCATGTAAACTATGGTACAACTATAATGACCTGTGTATACCTTTTCTGTTATTGTATGGATTTTTATATGATTTCTTACACAATTTATTGTTTCAAACTACAAGGCAATTTTCAACATTCAAAGTTTAGAGAAGAAATCGAGTTTCCATAATGCAATTCAAAAGTGTGAATAAATGGAAAAAAAAAACAGACAAATCTCAAAATACTTGTTAATGTTAATTATTGGATATACTGTTTTACATTGTAGTTCCTTTCTGTGTGGAGTTTGCATGTTTTCCCTGCGTTTGCATGGATTTTCTCCGGGTGCTCCGGTTTCCCCCACAGTCTAAAGTGTATGAGTGTGAATGAGAGTGTATGCATGTTTCCCAGAGATGGGTTGCAGCTGCAAGGGCATGCGCTGCATAAACATGTGCTGGATAAGTTGGTGGTTCATTCCGCTGTAGCCCCAGATAATTAAACCCCAGATAATTAAAGGGACTAAGCCAAAAAGAAAATGAATGAATGAATATTGTAGCTCCTTTGAAATACCGAAAACTAATTAAATGAAAGAAAATGTTTTGACTCCACATTCTAAAGTTCTGAGTTATATAATTACATAAACGCATTTTTAAAAAGTCAATATAGACACATGACTGCAGAATTTGCTTTACTGAAGCGGTAAATCTTTACATTGATTTTTTGTGAAAAAATCTAACTCTTTTGCATTGTCAGAAAAAAGGCTAATTCATACAAATGCACATGGCTTTATTCATATGAAAATATAGGAAACCTCACAGCTAACCCTAATGACCAAATCGTACTAAAAAGATGGAATCGTACAAATTAATACAAATTAACCAATGAATAAAAAAACTATAAAATTGCCATGAGACTGCATTAAATAACCAATTAAATATTTAAATAATCTTGACTATATATTTTATTTCATATATATTTTTATGCTCTACTCTCACATGAAAATATCACATACATTCCAGCCCTCTGGAACATGGATTTATATATAACACAGCATTAAAAGGTATAGCAAAATTTTAACCAGCAGACACATTTTCCGTATAATGTATCGCCATGCTGGGCAGCTCTGCCATTGTTTGAAACATCATATTCAGTTTCACACACAAAAAAAAAGAGTTCTGTGATTTTGTCCTCTGCCTCCTCTCCTCCTACATACAAGTCTTCCTCATTGAATTTTTGGCAAAAAAGGCTTGGGTCTTGCCTGCTAGCTTTACAAGCTGTTAGAATCGCAGAAGCCATCTTGTAAATGGCCAATTAAATGAGAAGAGATCACGAGAGACTGCATACCTGCCCGGAAGGAGCCATAAAACCTAATAAGGGGGGGGGGTATTTGGCCCCTGACAAAAACACTGCTGAGGATAATTACACCAGGGGAATTTCTCTTCCCCTCCTCCTTCCTCTTCCATTACAGAAACTTACTGAACCGAACATACTCAGCTTTTGTCTGTTTTTTTCTTAATGTTTTACAGTGTTTTCACATGGCTATGAGCAAAATGAGGTTTGTTTATTTTTGTTGAATTTTACTTAGCCTGTTTTTTTAGTTTTTTTTTGCACAAACAACATTTTTGGTTTAAAACATTATATGAATTCATAAGAAAAATGTATCATGCAGTCGTTTAGTAAAACAAGTGAGAGTACAAACATATGTACATTCTCAATAAATATGAGGCTATAAGAGATGTATGAGTAATAAAATTGGTTATTTTGAGTTATCATCTTCCAGATCATGGGCGTCGCTAGGCCTATTTTAGGGGGGCTGTAGCCCCCATATATTTCTACTCAGCCTCCCTAAAACTTTTCCGATTAGCTCATAAACTGTAGACCTAATTATCGTCTTTGTCCCCTTTAAATTTGATATGAAGACAGCGGCAGAATTCGGCTCCTCCCGGACATTCGTTTTTTCATTTAATCAGCAAACCATAGCTGTGCAGAGCGAGAGAACAAGGTGTGTGTTGATTGAATAATTGTTATAAAATATGCTTATTTGCAGTTCTTTGCTATGGATACACTTGTATCACTTGTACCCCAATGTCATAAAGGAGCAATCAGGTTTCAAATCTACTGTTTTCACAGTGCTCACCTCATAATCACAGCTGTTTCCTCCAGCGAAAATGTATTTCCTATTTTAATATTATGGTACAGTTTGTGAAATATGTAAATTTGTTAAAAATATACACACACACACACACACACACACACACACACACACACACACACACACA
>CAIGQZ010008319.1:1944570-1961166 GCA_903798205.1 Danio tinwini
ATATATATATATTATGTCATTTATTAGAAAAGTGGCAGTTTTATTTGTTAAATAAATGGAAACAAAAATTGTATAAAGTGGCTTTTACTACAGTAAACAGGTTTGTTGAGCCTATTGGGCTCATTCAGAACTCAAATGACTATGCACGTCTATACAATACAGTGGAATACTGCTAGTTTAGCATACAACTCTACCATATTAGTCAAACATTTTTAAGTGTATTATTATTAAATTATTACTTATTATATATATATGTTTATGTTTTGTTTACACACACCAGCTTACTCACTACTCTTGAGTACTTTTAAAAGGCTGCTTTTTACTCATACTTTGAGTAATATTTACAACAGATACTTTATACAACAGATAGTATCAAAGGTACTTTGACTTAAGTATGATTTTTCAGTACTCTTTCACCACTGTATACAACATTAATGGGTAGAATTATAAGCCATTGATGTTTTTCTTGGGTTTTATTTGAAATTATTTTTCTGTCAGACATTTTTAAAAACAATAATCATAAAATATCAACAACAAGCAACACGTTCACCTGAAATTTGAGTAATAAGACTGAGACATATTTCTTCTATAACGTTTTAATGTTGTAGATTTATTAAATATATATGTTATAATTTGTTTTTAGTACATCTGTGAATCTTTTAATCATTTATTCATTAATTGGGAAGTGCTTTATGGATAAATGATTGTCAAATAATGTGGAAAACCAGTAAGAACATATTTCATTCATTCAATCATTTTCTTTTCGGCTTAGTCCCTTTATTAATCAGCGGTCACCACAGCGGAATGAGCCACCAACTTATCCAGCATGTGTTTTACGCAGCAGATGCCCTTTCAGCCACAACCCAGCACTGGGAAACACTCTTGCATTCACACTCACACATACACTACGGTCAATTTAGCTTTTTAGCACATGTCTTTGGACTGTGGGGGAAACCGGAGCACCCAGAGGACATGCAAACTCCACACAGATATGACAACTGACAGCCGTGGCTTAAACCAGCAACCTTTTTGTTGTGAAGTGACAGACCGCCACCGTGTCACCCCGAACAAATTTCTCAATTCTCTTTTCAGTTGGCTATTTCAGTTTTTAATCGTGTGATTGGATTGTCAACTATAAAATGTATGCTGTTCACAGAAATATCCATTTTAATGTAATTCTATGTTAACACTAGCACCTTAAATGTTTTCCAAATGTTTCTCCTCCACATCGAAATGCTGAAAAACATTTCAATTGTGTTGCTTGACAATTCATTAAAGCTCACTGAGGTGAGACAGAGACCAGACAGAATAATATTTTTTCTATTCTTTGAGCGTAATCATTTTATTTTTCGTGTGTATCTGTCACATTCAATCAGCATTCCATCTATAATCGAGTGCAATTGCTCTCATGTTTTCACACAGGACAGCAAATAAATGTACTGTCATCTTTCCATTTTTTTCTTTTCATGATTGCACAAAATAACACTTATCTTTAGCAACACTGTGACAGTGAATAGTACATATTAGGCACAGCACAGCAATAAGAGTGTCTTCGAAACAAACTGTTTTTACAAAATCTCAGGGTGGATGAAAGGCCAGCGTGTACAGAAAAGGATCAATTTTCAAATGTATCTGGATTATCTTAAACTTTTTACATCTCAGAGACTCTGCTAATGAACTGATTGTTTGAATAAAAAAATGTGGGTAACACTTTATAATACCTGCACACTATGAATCATTTATTAAGCCTTAGCGAAGACTTAATTCCTCATTTGTTAAGCATTAACTCTACATCATAAGACATTAGTAAGCAGTTTATAACTACAGCTACAAATGCTGTATTCTTGATATAAGTGCATGTATAATGTGCTTACTGATTGTGTTTTCATACTTTGTTAAAGATGAACTTTTCACTAAATTAATTACTGCATTATTTACAAACTATTTTTATTTAGGAGTAGTATATGGATTTTGGGGCAGCACGGTGACACAGTGGTTAGCACTGTAACCTCACAGCAAGAAGGTTGCTGGTTCGAATTTCAGCTAAGCCAGATGGCATTGCTGTGTGGAGTTTGCATGTTCTCCCCTTGCTCGCTTGGGCATTCTCCGGGTGCTAAGGTTTTCCCGACAGTCCAAAAACATGAGCTATATGAACTGGGTAAATAAATTGGCCGTAGTGTTTGAATGTGAGAATGTATGGGTGCTTCCTACTACTGGATTAAAGCCGGAAGGGCATACACTGCGTAAAATATATGCTGGAATAGTTTGTGGTTCATTCCGCTGTGGCAACCTCTGATAAATCAGAGACTAAGCCAAAGGAAAATGAATGAATGAAAGTTAATGATTAATAAGCTAAAATAACATTTATACATATTAATTTTCAGGTATATAGTAATGGTTACTTAAATGCTCTAATAACACAACTTCATCTGGTTGTGAACTAAAGATTAGATATCTGCTTTCCAATGTTTATTAATGTAGTTAATGCTTAACACATGATGAATTAACTATTTGCTAATGCTTAGTAAATAATTTATAGTGTGCAGTTATTAAGTCAGAAAGTGTTACCAAAATGTGCACTGTTGCCTTACTGAAGGACCAAGAGATGTATTGAATTTTGATGTATCAAATTTCATATATTAAGATAACTAAGTTATATGATTTTCATTTTGTCGATTTAAAGTATCAATAAAAAGTGGTTAAATAGATTGACATTTCCTTAGGAAAAAGAAAGCTAAATAAAAATGTACTGTAATAGAAATATTTAACATAAATAAAGATATGACAAACAAAGAAACTGACTGATAAGAATAATTTAGGATTTAGACTGTAAAATAGAAATGAATGAAAATACTACATCCGAGAGAAAAATACAACGATCACTATTTGCTACAGAAGGTACTATTTTATTCCCTTCTAGCTTAAATTTGAACTCTTTTCAAATATTTTCCAACTGACATTTCTTGCCCAAATGTCAATGTTATTAGCCTCCATAAAAAATGTTTTTGATTGGCTACAGAACAAACCACTGTTGTCCAATGACTTCCAATGACTTGCCTAATTAAACTAACTTGTCAATTTAACCTAATTGACCTATACTTAAGCCCTTAAATTGCACTTTAAACTGAATACACCTTGCAAAATAACTACTAAAATATTAAGTAATGTCATTGTGGTAAAGACAAAAGAAATAAGTTAGAATATATGGAAATATTAGGGAAATAGGGAAATATTTGAAAAAATTAAATAAAAAATTCACCGGAGTGATAATAATTTAGACTTTAACTATATATATATTTAATAGTGGAGTCTGGAGTCTGTACAAAATAGTTCAAATTGAGTTAAATTATTAAACCTTGGTAGAGGAAAGAATTGAATGTCTGAAAAATATCAATACAAGCACCTTGGAATAAATATATATATTTTCACCCTTAAGCTAACCTGTTTTGCAGCGCCTTCATCCATCATCACTGAATCAGACCTTGTATTTAAGGTCAGAAGGTCGAGTAGTTACAGCAGTGAAACATCGAACACCCATTATTCTTGTACATACACATATTCTAGGAAAGTGCATAGTCGATGTCTACTTCATTCCATAAATCGCATGCCTCTCTTCACCTTTAAACAGGGATTTCTGTCCAAAATCAGGTGAAGTCAGATGAATAGATTTTGAACTCAGCTAGTAAATTTAGTTGAACACTTATTTAAAGTCTGTGTGAATCAGAAATTGCTGGGACTTTTATTTCAGAATGTAAATGTACTTCTAGCTGAAATGGAATATTGATTAGGGCCAGGGCTTTCTTAATGAAAATAAAAAAATATTGCAAAATAAACATTATATATTTTGACTTCACATAGACTTTGCTTTCGGTGTATACGAAAAGACACCTGATTGATCAAAGATGATCTATTTAACCAAACAGTGACAAGTTTGCATTCCTGCACCAATAAATGGATAGTCATAAAAAGTATAACTTTTTATTTTACTGTTTATAGGGCATCTATTTTCCCCCCCTTTTTTAAGATGTATTTTGTGTCTATAAAATGTGTCTGTAAAGTTCAGCTCAAAATATCATATTATAATTTTCTGCTCTGAACACAGTGTAGCTGTTTTGTTGCCTGTGCCTTTAATACGGGTTCTCCATGCCCACCGTTTCTACATGCCTGTCAGAGTGTGCCCCAATCTCCGCTTCGGCTGCGTCAGATAAACAGCCCAGTGACAGACATGAAGGAAGCAGATCTCACGTAACGTTTGTGAGAAATAGAAAGAACTTTACCAATCATTAGTGAATGTATGTGTTGTGAAGTTAATTCAAGCCTTTCTGCAACTATGAGTCACACATAATGTCGTTACAAAGTTCACATACAGACACACACACACAACGCATGCGTTTTTGCAAAGCAAATGTGACAGAACAAGTTAATATCCACTGCTGTATGGATATCTGTTATGTTAATGTACAAAATAAACCTGACTTAACGTCCACAAATCGGGATTAAAGCGTCTTCTTTTATAATTGCACTGACATACGACTGTGGTGATAAAGATGATAAAAACGCTGTAATTCATTACAAACATGCACTGTTTTAAACTCGCAAAACTCATTCTTAATCACATTTGATAATGATTGATGATCACAGTGAGCTGAACAGATCTTTTAATAACAGTTGCTTTGCACATGTCCTGTCTGTTGATATAATTATACGCATACTATGAAGACATGTTAATACCGGGCTGTCAATCAATTCGGTGGGTGGGAAACCGAACTCCTATGTCACTTTGCAGGGGGCCTTAAAATGGGAGGGATTTGGATCCTATTTTAACGTCAGGAAATTTAAAAATGGAGACTTATTGTGCTACTATCACTCCATCATGACTGGACACACTATACCTACATACAGTTCTGTCTAAACAGCTCACAAAAGATGATCTTCATCATAGGTGCCCTTTAACTTCCATGTGCATGCAGGTTTCTATTAAAATATAAATTATGTCATTTTACTTTATTTTTAGGCTATATGTAGATACAAACACCTATTTTGCTAGAAATATGGCTTGTAAACACTCACTGTGTCTGTTGGTGCTCAAGATCTGCTGGTTTCAGACTGCTGAAAGAATATTTTTTTCACACAGACTGCTTGGCGTGATTATGCATTCACATTGGTATGATCTATTATAGGGGTGGTCAAACATACGTTTAGATTATCATTATTTTAATTAGTAATATTACTATTTAAGATACAGATCAGATGCAACTCTTTTGGCTGTCTTGCTCACATTTTGCTCTCTATTGTCTGTAGAAAAAAAACCCACAGCTGAACTCCACTGATGGCTATACAGATGGTTAAAAATATATACAATAAAGACATATCACTTATGAAAACAGATGAAATTATAATGGCAATTTTATTTTCTTGCCTAACCTCTACACTGACACTTTTTGCACTCTGTTCTGGAATGTTCTTTTTTTCTTTTCCTATGTTTTTGCAAGACAAACCTCTGAAAACATAAGAATTATCACTGTGTATTATAGCTAGCAAAAATGCCAATGCTAAAATGGTTGATTTAAATTTCAAATATCATTGTGTGTCAGAGGAGAAAGATGCTTTTTTCTCTTGTAGTTTTTTGCATAATGGTAGTCACAGCTTATGCCAGTGGGAGTTAATGCCGCAACCAACAAGCCACACCTTGACCCCCTGATGCTGCCTTGCATCAATGTAAAATAATTGGCAGCAAACAAACACTTGCGCTAAATTAGTTTTGTTTTGCCTTTTATTTGCAACACAGGCATGGAACTCAGATCAAATGTGGTAAAGGGTCTGATCATTGATTGGTCAGTCAGACTGTGGATATTGCTCATTATACATTGAGAACACACAGCAAGTAACACCGCATAACAAAACAGGCTACACAGACAAAATAGAGACAGGTTGACCGTCTTATTTCTGTAAACAGAGTGAATTACACATTCTCACTGCAAAGAGGAGGGGCTTGGTCCAGCTCCACCCTTTAAAGGGAAAGCAGTTATGTACCCGCATTAGTGCATGCAAAAATACTGATCACCTTGGTTAACAAAGCCAAACGAGAACTGGACCCTCATCATGAGTGCTTCTGTTTTTACTGCAACCAGGCAGAGATGGAAGTAAAGTGAGATACGAGGAGAACAGACACTCAGGAAAGCCATAACGTTTCACAGACATTGCAACTGAGATTGATTTACCATAATTTGTAACTATATAAATAAATTCTAATGGACAATCCAATCGTAGACACTGCTTGGATGAATCTATTTTTGGTCAAATAATCAGCATTCTCCATTTTTGGCCCTTAAAACTATCAAAACTGGAGCCATACATTTGGCTGACCTGAATTCGGAAGTCAAAAATGTGTTTACTTTGAATCTAGTCACTGCTGAGGTCTTCGTTTATTCTACCTTGCAGAATAAGAAATGCTGCTTACTGTATCCTAGTAGCAAGTAGAGCTTGAGCAACAAAAACAAACTGATCCCTCCAGTTGGCCGTTTACACATAAACTGTGGGATCCATCCAGTCAAATGTGACATCATAGACTGTTTAGCACATTCCCAAAAGTGTAAAATATCTCCATCCCAAAAAATCCTTTAGAACGTACGTTTAAAATCCACACTGTGAGTGTTTGAAATTTGCAAACTCCACTAATCTCAGAACAAACTAGTTTAAAAAACTAGTCAGGTGAGATGAGCGGCTAGGTCCTGGAAATGAGCAATTAGTTGGCCTCAAGGGATTCCAGAAACTGCAAACAACATCCATTGAAAACTCGCCCATTAGGTTATTCCAAGTTTATGTCACTTTGTGAAGCTCCTCCTTATGCCCGTGGGATCTGCCAATCCATTAACCTTGATGTAATGATTAAACCTCAGCTCACTGAAACGGACCTGAGCCATAGCTTTTGTTCATCTGTAAGCATTGTTGCTCAAGCTGGTCCAGTAACTTTTCCACAGAGTCCTCTTTGTTCTCAAGCTTCAGATACTTCCTTGCACTTCCGAGGTCTAGCCGAGGCCAGCTGCGGTGCCTCTGCTCCTCCACGGGTATAAGATCAAGGGTTTTAATGTCTACTCCGACCATGTTAATGCACACCTCTGAGCTGGATTGTCTTGGAAGCAGTCTATGATGACCCATGGAAGACACGGACTTGTCTTCCGAATGGACCAGATGCCTTGGCAGTATTTGGGGTTTAGTCCTGTAGTTCATGCTATAGGAGCGTCTGGGTGGGACGGGGAAGACTTCACAATCCTCTCCACCCAGTGTGGACATAGAGGATGCAGTCATACAGTTACTGAGGGCAAAGTGACTTTCTTGCCGCAGGTCGAGTGCAGAGGTTGTCCTCTGCTCGTCCATGCATAAAACCTCTTTGCTATTGTTGCAGGAGTTGGAGGAGTGAATAGAAGGGGTAGAGGAAGAGTCCTGATGATGAAGAACCTCAGTGTGCACTGTGTCCTGCTGCTGAATGCTGTCCTCCTCATCCATGCTCTTCACTTGGAGTAGAGGCTCTGAACTGGACATTTCCTGCAAGCAGAGGATGTTTAGGTGGGCTGCAGGCAAACTGCTGACCCATTGATAGTGCCTGGCGAGAGAATTCACCTGTAACAGGTCTGCCGAAGGCACAGCTGCAGAAACAGAGCAAATGACGCTCCGCATCTGAGCTAAAAGCATTTGAGTTTCCCTGTCCCGATTCTCATAGAGTACTGTATTTGCACAAATAAGTATGAAGAGTCCCACTCCCATAATGACAGGTCCGAGTAGCTTCATCCTTTCGCTATGAACCAGACTTGCTGCAGAAAACAGTCCTTTGGACCCTAATCCCCATCCTGATGCAGTTCCAGAGGATCCTTCCTCTACTATGTCCAAAGATGATCGATGAGCTCTATATGGCCAGTAGCCTGCCACAGCAAGTGCAGTGCCAACAACAACAACCACCACCCCAAGTACAAGAAAGGCTCCTGGCATGGAACGGATACGCAGCTTTCCCTGGATTATGCCTTCCTTCTTTCTCCTGGAGTGAAGACTGAAACGTGGCAAGCGTTGTCGAGAATGTGTGGCTGACGTCCGGCCGTGGGACTTCTGAGTTCTCATGGCATAGGCTGGTTTATAAATGGCCCCTAATGGGAGTCTGAAAAGATGAGGAGTAAAAGGTGAGTTCAAGGCTAGGTCAAGTGGGCACGTACTTTCAGTAATTTATTCAAGTTCAAGAAAATCGTTTATTCTTCTAATGTTTTTTTCCGAGCCTTAAACATCATGAATCATTTGTGCTACAAAATCTTGTTTGGTTGAAACAATGATGCTACAGTATTGCTTTTACTTTTGTCTTACTCAGACTGTTTGTTGAAATGGCTTTTATTAATATTTAATCCACAGGGGCTTGTTTTAAATAATTTAAGAAAACAGTTGCAGTGATTTCTCCTTCACAACTTTCAAAAACACTTAATATATAGTAAAGCATAACAGTAATGTCCCAGGTTATTTACAAGACAGGTTTTTGAATCACTGGACTGCATCAATAAATTAATTAAATGTTTGTTTACCCCATGGACTAGCTTAACTCGTATTACAATGTTTTCTTCGACTGGATGGAGGAGTCAAAATGTAATTAAAAGGAAAAAAAGACTGTTTGTCTGAATGCCCTTTAATGAGAAATTCAAAAATTTCAAAAAGACTTAAATTAAAGAACAGGATGGAATTCTCATGGGTCAGTTGAAGATTAAATGCTACAATTTTGAGCAACATAAAGATGCTGCAGCATGATTTTCAGAGGTACATGCATACAGTAACACCATTCTGATGCCTCTGAGTGGTTCAACACAAACAAATTAAATTATTTAAAATGTATTAAATAAATTTGCATAAATAGAGCATTCTTCTATGAAAAGTGGTTGCTGCTGTGTTTATAAACTGTTGCATTAGTTTGGAGGCATGACTTATTTCTAGACTGAAAGATAAACTGCCCAGCTAGACTCTAAAATAGAGCACCATGATTTTAAACATTGTTAGCTGATTTAAGTTCATTTAAGACTCAGTTGAAAGAAGAAACAGTTGTTTAGAGGAAGGGTGATTGTATAGGCACTGACCAGGGCAAAAATAGTTTGAACCACTTCAAATCTCCAAAGTCCATGGCAATCTTGGCAGAGGAAGAATGTGGTGGAAAAACAACAGTCCATAAAACAGAAATTAAATGTGGCCAATTCACTATGGAATAATAAAATAAAAAAACATTGGCAGGGTTTCTAAATAACTCTGAAAATGTCATTTACAATTCTGCCGACTCGTTTAATTTGTTTAAACTCACAGGAAAGACATTTAGTGCTCTGGTAGAGTACTTATATCAGCTAGAACTCGTATGGCATTATGACAGTATGTATATATGGCCAATCAGGATAAATGTAGTTTGTTGCTAAGCATACAGTTGAAGTCAGAATTATTAGCCCCCTGTTTATTTTTTCCCAATTTCTGAAAAAATAATAATAATAATATTTATTACTGGCATTAAATTTATTCTTTTATCAATGGCTGCATCATAATGCACTTTTATCCAACAGTGTATCCATTAAAAGGCTTTGCAAATTTCAAGCTTCATAATGAAAATGAGGTTTGCATAGAAAAACAATGTATAAGCACCATGCATCTTGGAGCATATGTTTGGACTGATTCATCAAAAGACTTGACTGATGAATTCCAGACCTCTTTTTTCCATTACCAAGTTCAGCTTTACTTTTAATAGCAGTTCACTCTGGTTTCCAAATGGGGGAAATTAATTATACAAGAATATAAAATATAAACAGCAGATGTGGATCAATCGTTGAATCCGAATTGTGCTGAATGCTTCAAATTATTGTTTGATTATTTGTACAGACAATCTTTTAAGCACCCAAGTCATCTCTTGGTAAAACCCGTGGAGTGTAACATGAGTCACATACAGTAGGCTACATTCATCATGTCTAAGCAGTAAAATATTTCAGGCATTACCGACATTGTTGAATACTTGCTTGTACCGTACACCATAAAAATAAATAATATAAATAATAATAATAATAATAAATAAAAAAGAGAACTTCCCACTGCTTTTTCTTTTCTCAATATCCAATTCATTTGTGCATGTCTTATATAATGCACCACATAAAATAAATGAATTTATAAAAATAAATCAATTTAAACTTAAAACACACCAGAAAACATCTATATTTCATTGTATATAAATATCACTTCAGGCACATTTAGGAAGCTTCTCAGAAATTGTTCCAAAGACATTAAAACGTGTTTTTATTTTTTTGTCTAAACAGTGGGCTTAATCTCAAATCCCTTCATTCTAATAGATACATATTACTCTTTGCATATCACATGAAATAAAAAAAGACATACATGATGAAGAAAACATTACAGCTAAACTTAAGATTAGACTTGCAGTAACATTCGAAATGTATCGACCTCTAATAAGGTCAGTTGCTGTATTGATATTGGGGCTTTGGTGTTACTGTGAAGAAATGGATCAAATGCGCCTCAGTCACAAGACATTGCCTTTACTTGCCTTTGTTACAGTGTATTTGGTCCTCGTTTCATCGTTCTACAGCGCTGGACACGCATGTTCGTGATGTTCTTCATCCACTGCGAAGTTTTCCGGTTCTCCATCAATCCAGACGCGTGCGAAGTGCCGCGCGTCTCCCATGACAGCTTTTCCCGTCCAGAAAAGGACACTGAAGGGTTAAAACAACTGACTTTCTAAAGGCAGATAAGGCAAATGTCTCTCCATTATCAGTAGTCACCGTGTGTCCCTTAACCAGTGTCTACATTTCGTGTTCTTCCCCGGTGAAGTGTAGAGAGCGCCTCCTTCGTCGTGTCTTTTTCTGAGACTCGATGGAGTGACCAGACTTCAGTTTGCTTTCCATACACTCAGGCAGGACACATAACACATACATTCAACAGGCTATATTTACTCCTTTTGGGGTTCTGAAGAGTAAATCTTCTCAATATATTGGTGGTTACGTACATCAAAAGGGTTGTAATGTAAAATGTAAGAAAAGAAACGAAAATCGTTGAAAATCAGGCACATGGATGAAAGTAGCCAGCAAATAGTGGACATGCTTTTTCTTTTATCTAAATGTTGGCGACATCTTGTGGATTTTTTTAATATGGAAACTTAAAAAGATAAACGAAAATAATACATACAATTATTTCAAGTTACTAACGTATTACATTTACATATTTTATCCAAAGCTATATCTTGAGCTCTTTTGGTGTAGGGGTTTTTAAGACAGCAGGAGGTTGTTTTCTAAACGAAGCGGGCATTTACAAATGTACTATTTGTATTTATTTTCCATTTTTGACCACATACAGATTTGACTTTTTTTCTGGACCATTTAACCAGTCGTTAAACACACCAGTTTAACATTTACGTTTTTGTCCAAAGCAACTTACAAATTAAGGAATTCAGCGATACAACAAGCGTTAATTTGGATAAAACTATCTCCCAAATGACAAAACAGAAATGTAACCTCTTCCAAACATGCTTATGACTTCAGTATGCAATCAAATGGCAAGTGCTAAACCCTTAAAGAGATTTATACAATTCGAATCAACTAAAATAAGTCTAAAAATAAAAACGTTTTGCTTTGTAAAATGGCCAAACAGCAGTTGCTGTTTTGACTTTGCAATACAAGAAAGCCCATCACAATATGCCCTTGTAAATTAATAGAATGGACACAAGCATTGTGAGGCAGTTTTTATTGTTTTGCATGGAGAAACTGAATTTAAAAAGACCATAAACTCTGCCCCAGCATAACAACAATTATGGTACAGGTCTAAAGTATACAATGCAAAGGGTCAGGACACCTACTGAGGGCTCGGTCTTTATGAATAAAACATATGCAAGCAATTTCCAAAGAAAAACACTACTAAAAATAAAACATAAGGTTAACAATTCCAGAAAATAATAAACTGTGAATAAGCAAGCAATTTCCCTAATAACTAGCTTGTCTATTTGACAACAAAGGATAAAAAAAAACTACAAAAAAAGTAGCTTCAAAGAAAGAAATGAAGGGCAGAACAACATTTAGACACTGACTGCAAAACATAATTTTCAGTCTATTTTTGTCTTTTTCCGAGGACAAAATATCTAAAAACAAGATACACCATTTTGCTTCTCAAATGTAACATTCAGACTTGTTTTCAGACAATATATCTTGAATTCAATTTATTTTCTTACCCCATCAGTTCATAACTGTGTCTTGTTTTAAGCATACATCGATCACAATTTTGTGACGAAAAAATTCAGAGGGGTAAAAAAAAAAAAGCATTTAAGATATATTCTTGTTATAAAGACGTTTAGTTAGACTGGAAAACAAGATGAATAATACTGAGTGAGAAAGACTTTTTGGAAATGGATTTAGGACCGAGACCTCGAACGGGATCGAGATCGGGAATAAGATTGTGAACGTGATTGTGAGCGAGATTTGGATCTGGACCTAGACCTGGATCTAGATTCCCTCCGCTGATCTGCATTTGGTGGTGTTTGTGATCTGGATCGAGAATGAGCTCTAGAACGGTGTGCTCCTGCTCTGCCTTCATCACCACTCTTGCTCGCCTCCTGAGATTTTGACCCAGACTCTCTGGACAGATCCCTGTCGTTCCCCGATTTGGATCGAGATCTGGATCGAGAATCAGAGCGACCCCGCTTGTTCTCGCGTTTGCTCTTTTTATTCTGGGGGCTGCGGCTCATGCTATTATCCCTGCCGCTATCACCACCCCTGCGAGCTCCGTTACTGCTCTCCTCCATCTTGCTGCTCCTGCCCTTCGCCTTCTTGCTAGTTGACCTGCTGCGCGATCGTGAACCTGAGGCTCTGAAATGGAGAGAAAACAGAACAATTCAACAAATCAATACGTTGGCACAATGCTACACATGACTTCTATTTTACTACAGTAGTTACTGCCCTCTAGTGGACTCAAACATTAAAATACAGATTGTTCCACAAAGCATAGTCAGAGTATATAAACAGGGAAAGACAGAGAGAATAAATGAATGTGAATTGCAATGCACAACTTGTAGAACAGAAAGTCTTTTCTTTAAATTGTGAGCACTAAGCACTATTTATACCAAGAAAAAAGAAATAAAATATAAAATGAAAAATCATTTTAAAAAAAAATTAGGTATAGATGTCTCTATTTTGATTAAAACAAATCTGCATTTATAAAAAAAAAATTTGATAGACATCTGTATCAAAAACCAAGACATTTGTATCAAAAATCTAAGGAATATACCAGTCATTTTGCAGTCCATGTAACACAATGCCATGACTTTGAATTTAACTTTCTGCTCTGATTTAAGACCCTTAAAAGGCAGTTAAACCTTACTCAATGTTCTTTAAAACATTAAAAAAAGAAAGTTATTTAGTAATACTGAATGTATTGGAATAATTATTTCTGATCACCTCTCATTTTGCTCAATCATGATACTTAAATATAAACAACACTAAAAATAAAAACTTCATTTCAAATGCTATGAATAAAAACTTCAAATATAAAGTGCATATAATGCCTTATGTAAACGGTTTGCTTGTAAGGCCACAAAATGAAATGCAAAAGATGATACTGAATTGGTTGTTAGAAATTACTAAAAATGACTCAAACTGCACTTAACAAAGCTTTTATGTTTTGTCAACACAATTCATATAATTTTAAATAAATTTTGCTTCACATTATACAGTGAGTAATTAAAGTCATCAACTTCAAATTTCTTCATTATTATATTATATACAACAATTCTGGCTGATAGCCGTGCAATATTCTGCAATATCAGAACTCATACAGCCTCCTCACCTTTCTGTATTACTCTGCCCACATAGCGTGACAGCAGATCAATAAACTCACTACAGTTTAACAAATATTGCAGCTGTTGGACAATGTATTTTTGAGGCTTTTTTGGGCAAGAATGTAGTTGTTTAGATTGCAACTATGCAGTTTATTTATAAGGACAGTAATTTCTCAGATACAGAGCATCGGCATCCATCAGCCTGTCATTAAGCAGAGCAAAGACGGTAGACATTGTCTATCCACAAGATGGCAACAAAGACCGCATAATAAGCCCTTAGAGGAGAAAAGATTTGTGTATTTTCAAACTTTAGCTGATCAAAACATTATAAAATTAGTAAATTATATTCTAAGTCGATCTTTCTCTTTTTTATGTTGTAGTGCTGTATTTATACCATAGTAATTTTAGTGTATTGAGTGTGAGATGGGACTCACATATCAATGAATGTATGTATGTAGTTTGTGTTGGTCACTCTTTGTACAACCCTGAGTTACTTTTTGGTTGGCCAGCTGTTTGTTTCTAATGAGTCTCCAGATTTTGTTACTGCAGACTAGTTCAGTATAGTTCACCTTATACTTTTAAAATATAAGCAAAATAACCTGTTTTGTCATCACTTTAGATATTACACTAAAGAATCATTCAAATACTAGCTCTTAAGTGACGTTTGTGAATTCGTAACAGAATTTTCTGCTGTTCTGAAGTCAGCTGCAGATGTGAATTAATTGAAAGTAGTTCCCCATACAAAAGGATTTATAGACTCTCCATGTTTCATTTTCTTTTTTTTAAATACACGACTATGCTGTCGAACTGTTCTATAAATGCAAGATCACACTCGTAGCAGTGCGATATGGCTGTATATGGTTACTGGTGGGACAACTAGCACAACTTCCATCAGTGCCAATATACAGCCATATCACAGTGCTACTTATGTGATATTGCTCATATATTATATTATATTATATTTTGCCTACCCAGAGCGGCTACTGGTTCGACTGTGGCTTCGGCTCCTGCGAGACCTTCTGCTCCTTGATCGAGACCTGAGAGATGAGTGCAAGGAAGAGAAAAAAAAAAAAAACTTTTAAAATGTTTTCCAGAAAACTCCATTAAAAAGAAAAAAAAACCTTTTACTTCAAGCAAAGTTAATTTAGTACAATACAAATCTCAGTCATCTGATACAAAATGACATGGCATCAGTGCGAATGCGAAGTCTCACTTAATTACATATTAAATATTTTGACAATTTTAAAACATTTTTTTGTTCACCTGGAAGCACTGCGAGAGTAAGAGCGCCGGCGTCTGGCACCAGGTCGGTCCTCAATTAGCCGAATCTTTCTACCATTGACCTCAGTGCCATCAAGCTTCTCCAAGGCTCTTTTCATATCGGAGTATTGTCTGAACTCTATCACCCCCTCATTCTTGCGGCCCTTATTAGTGTCAGCATAAGTCACCTCACCAGCCTGACGCATGTAGTCCTGAAATAAATAAGATACGCATTAGTGACAAATATAGAAATTACCAATCATATTTATAGAACAGGATTCATAAACAAGACCCTGAAAAGGCAAAACATATAGAGAGAGATGGACATAAAATGCATTTTGGATTGTGACGGAATTAACTTTGCTTTTTAGTGGTTACCAGGAGGTTACTAAGGCCTTGCTTCCAGTGAGTAAATCAGAGATGCCTTTTCAACATGGGATTAACATGTTTTCAAATGAGTATCATAAACACTTTAATTCTGTTTTTGACTATATCTGGAAGTGGTAGAAAGTGGACAAGCTCAAAATATGATTAAAACCGTGTTTAGACCTATATTTAGCATCATCTTGTGAACTCATTTTAATAGAAGTTAAAAACAGGGTCACACATATTTAAACCATCTTGCACATTAATGTGTAGTTGCTGTAAAGTCAGGATTTGTGTCTGGCTGTTTGTCAGAATGTGGCATTAAAAAAGCACGAGTGACATTCACAACAAGCACAAGTGTTTAATGACCTATTGCAAATTCATATACGCATGTGAGGTGGTTCTCACCACAATAATGCATTTTGTGCCACCCTAAAAACTAAAAGCCCTTGTGTACTTCAAACGAAGTTTATTGTCATTCTTTGTTTGAAGCCAAAAAGTAGTTCAAAAAGGCTGCGAGACGGTATACTGTTTTCGAACCTGTTTCTAACTCAAAACCAACTTTGTTTTGCCCAGAATTTTGAAATGACGTCATTTCATTTCTTTTTCCGATTTCGGTTGAAGTATACAGGACTCATCCTGATTTTTTCTCTCCATTTACTGGTCCACTGCAAATATACAACAGTAAATTTGGTGTGCCAAACTAAAAACATGCTTGAAAATTTAATAAAATATAAAAATCATCACCAAACCCTATTTTCTTATTATTAGTGTGTAAGACGCAAATGTTAAGTAAATCCACACTTTGCTGAAGTGAAAACACTTGGGAAACAACACTATCACATACTCCGCCATTGTTGTGTGTTTGTTTGCATCTGCCTTTAATCTATTCCTCAGCAAACATGTACTATTTGCGTACATGACGTCATCTTTTCAAAGACTCTTCTTTTAAGGTTTACACAGACATGACAATGGTGGTGTTAAAAAAAATAAAAACTTTTGAAACTTTTCAGATAATGCATATAAAGTATCTTGCTTTGGACTGAAAACGTTGTGTGAACAGCCCTTAATGTGTTCCTGTACCTTAAGGTCCTGCCAGCTGCATCGACTAGAGAGATTTTCCACAATCAGTCTAT
>CAIGQZ010008319.1:1968100-1989494 GCA_903798205.1 Danio tinwini
GATAGATAGATAGATAGATAGATAGATAGATAGATAGATAGATAGATCATTTTATCTAGCATGTTACAGAGACTGTTACCAAACTAAATGTACTTTTTTCAGGCTAGACAAATGCTGTTCTGCTTTTAGATCAACTGAGCCAAATTCAAATTACTCTGCCATATAAGAGTACAACCCCCCAGTGCTGGGAAACACCCAGTTTATCAAACGTTTATCCTGCTGTTTCTTCTGTCAGCACCACAAAGTCATATTATGTATTTTGTTTGGAAAATCAAGAACAACCAGAAACGATAGATAGGAAGGTAGGTAGGTAAATAGTCTTTTCATAGTTTTTTTTACAGAAAACATGCTGTGGAAACATGCTAAGGAGGATGAGATCTCAGATCTCACCGAAAATATCTTAATTTGTATTTCAAAGATGAATGAAGGTCTCAGGAATTTTAAACAACAAGAGGGTGGGTAATTAATTATAGAATTTTCATTTTTGGGTGAACTAACAATTTAAAGCAGCAACTTCACTCAAAGTCAGAGCCAAATGTTTGAAATATTAATGCTGACGATATTGCAACAATACAAATCTGCATATAGTAAAGCAAAAAATATATCATTATTTTGAGGCAGATTCTTCATTCAGGAACATGTGAGATCAGTCCTCGTTTGTATGTAGGTTTTACACTTTGCATTAAGATGTGTTTTGGTTGATCAAATCACAAGTAGATGAAGTAGACATGTATTTATCGTTGTCCAGTTGTGATAAACAAAAAACATCTTAATACAGGGTGTAAACATAACAGAGATTCTCCCAACTGAAGAATTACCCCTCAATAACATTCAAAAGATTATCATCCAAACTATTTTGTTCCCTAAAATGGTTAAATAGTAACTGCATGTTACAAAGACTGTTACCAAACTAAATGCACTTTTAATTTCATAAATGTGTCTAGTTGCACTGACAGATAAATGCATACAAAAAAATGTGCTTTACAATTGTGCAAAAGCTAAAAAAGTTAGTTACATCATTATGTAATCAAAAACTTGAACTTACACATGTAACAAGAAGAACATGTGTATTTTGTGTTTATTGTTGTAATCATTGTGACCATATCGAAGTGATACGAGTTGTATACACCCTTCACAGAGCTCTCTTTTAAATTAATATTTTCGATTGGATTACAATAACATGTGTGCATATACATTAGATTATAAGCTAAACTGTCCTAAGTGTATGTGTGTGAATGAGTATGTATGGATGTTTCCCAGTGATGGGTTGCAGCTGGAAGGGCATCCGCTGCATAAAAACATATGCTGGATAAGTTGGCGGTTCATTCCGCTGTGGCAACCTCAAATTAATAAATGGATTAAGCCAAAAAGAAAACAAATGAATGAACACTCTGTTGAAGTTTGTGAAAAATAATCACACCTGAGCAATGCATGTGACTTCATTCTCCATATGAGAGGTGTCTTTAAGCTGCCATCACCAAATACACCTTTTATATAAAGTATTAAATACATTTCAGTAGTTCAGTTGTGTCATTTCATTATTACACACAACTATTTTTTCAGATTTTTTGTTTTATTTTTGTTTGTATTTTTACCAAAACCTGGTTCAATTTCAAGTCAACAGTGATATTAAATATTAACATAATTCCTTCAAAAATAGTATGCTTAGGAAAAAAAACATGACGTATTCAATACTTATTTCCTCCCGTATAATGCATCCAAGTTCTGACTTATAACTGCTCACTAATTGACAACTTAAATAATTTATAAAGACTTTTGTATGGCTGCAACTTATACTTTCATGATCAATCAATTAGTTCAATTATTGTATTACAAATTGGAAGTAAAAATACAAATAAATAGCTTTAGTTGGCTATTAAAAGAGTTTCATAATCAATGGGTGCTATGTATGAACTGTTTGTCCATTATTGTATAGGACCATACAAGTAATTTTTGGCCACTTTTGATACAACAGTGCACTTTCCAATGGTGCATGGAAATACAAATTCTTTAAAACCTGCACTACAGATTGTTTATATGCTGTAGAAATGAATACACATTTCCCCCCCATAAATTGATTAGATATAAAACCCTAAGCAACCTACGGACCCTTTTCACAACACATGTTAAGATGCATTTAACGGCAATCAGCATCTTAAATAATTGAAAGTTTTTAATATTTTGATAAAAAAAAATGCACACATCAAACTACAAAAATTACTGCATGTGAGAGGCATTAATGCAGAGTGTACGGGCAAGACAGTACATTTGACGTTCTCTTTTCTGGCTACTGTCATCAGTCTCACACTTTTTTTTTCTTTCTTGAAAGTCTTGATAATGACATCATGGAGTTTTTCTTTCATTATTTCAGTAAATAGGATTGTAAAAAAAAATATTTGACTTCCGCAACTGAGAAACCTGGATATTCCCATACTTACTGGATTGTGTCTAAGGGCCATCAGGACACTGCTGTGGTTTCCTTGCGGAGCAGTTCACAGATGGCATCTGATATGCTTCCTCTTTACTACAAGTAAAAGTCTAATACTACCATTTACACAGTTTAAACCAATAATAAACCAAAAAATTTGGGATGAACACTTTTATTCTCTTTGTGCAGTAAACATTTTCTTTTTATCTTTATATATTTATATATATATACATACATATATATACATATATATATACATATATATAATTTGCATGTTTGTGTATGTGTGTGTGTGTGTGTGTGTGTGTGTGTATATATAATTTTATAGATATATATATATATTAACACCGCATTATGAAATGGAAAATATAAGCACAAGACAGCTGGACATGCTTTTCAAGTAAACGCTATTGAAATGGAGAAAAAACCCAAAAACAATAATAAATATACACACTCACACAAGAATTCTCAGTACCAAAACAGTAATGTTACCAAAAGGTTAACGGTAACAAAAATAAATAAAACAAACAGAAGTGGCTGTTATACAATGCAACATCTTTTAAAAATAGTCACTCCCTCTCAGATTAGAATCTGTTATAAATAAACATCCCTCACGCATAATCGCAGGTCACACCACTAGTACCACTGCAGCAGGGACCAAAACCCACACTGAAATGAACAAATGTACCAATTCTCCCAAATTTTTGCTAGCAGTTTAAAGAATTATTTAACCCAAAATGAAATTTCTATCATTCACTCAATGGTTCCAAACCTATAAGACTTTCCTCTGTTAAAATAAGACCGCGATTTGATTTGAGAGAATTTTTTTTTACTGCTTACAAATGCCGTTTTCCATACAATGAAACTATATAGGGAATAAAAATGTCTCTGTGTATAACTTGCCAACCAGAAATAACAACTTATTAATCCAGATCTAACACTTTAACTTGATTATGACATGTGTGCATGAAGGATGAGAACTTTGGTAAAATAGATTTTTAAAACAAAGAGGCTGTAGAGGCTTTTTATGCTTCATGGCCGCGTCCCTATTAACTCTCACTAACAAATAAATTTAAAAAAGAGTGTCTGGAACAACAAGGGCATGTAGACATTTCATTTTTGGGTCAATCATTCTTTTAAAAAGACAAATATCAGACATCAGAAGTAGAAATAAATTAAAAGTTAAGTAACAAATCTCTCAGAGCGTTCTGGTGTGTGTTCAGTCATTCACCGTTCCACATTGTCCAGGACAGATGCATTTGTTTGTGCTGCTTTCCCATTCCGAGAACTGCACAGCGGCTCACACTTTACACTTCGTGAGCTTAATTTGACTCCAGAAAAATAGACTTTGACCTGGTAAACATCTCAACAAATACTAATATTGCACAGTGGAAAGAACAGTGGGATTGGGGAGCTCTCGTACTCCGTATGATTTTTACAGACTGGTCTTTAAAAGTACCTGATTTCCAAAGCTCTTCCTTTTTGTAAAAGGACACATGTCTAAAAACATTCAACCTCCGCTCCGCTAGGAGGCGATAACAAAAATGGCAAGCTGTGAGCAGGGGCATTTCATATAGGTCACGTACTGAGTCAGGGAGTTCCTCTAAGTCTTAACAGAGCAGCAATGAATCATCATCACTAGTTTCTGTTTTTGCTGTTGCCTCCAGACAAGCGTCCGGGATTCGCGCTGTATGAACAATTCCACAGTGTTCACAGGGGCCATCCCGACCCACCAGCCGTCCTCTGAGAGCAGCAGGAGCAAGATGTGGGCCTAAGACCTGCTCCAGACCTTGTTCCAGTAGGGGCCTGGAGCTCTCATCACTGTCCAGGGAACCGGCCTCTGACACGGGAATGAGGAGCTCTACGTCGTCTTCGTCCTCACCCCTAATGACACCAGTGCACCCCGCACTCCCTTGCTCCAGCTGCCGCAATGGGCTGTGATTCTGTCCGATGCCAGTTGTCCTTCCATCACCAGTGCGCCCTAATGAGAAACGAATCCAGCGCAGGCTGCGAGTGACCCGGTTTAGAGCACTGACGAAGGGGCTCCTTGCAGAAGTACTAGAATTAGTAGTAGGACACGGAGGTCCAGTTACTCCAGAACTTTCAGAGATGCTTTCAGAGATGCTGCTCTCCCGACTGACCAGTGGAGCAGAGCTGGCAGACACTGAGACGATGGCTTCCACAGCTGTTGTAGGGGGAGTTTTCTGTGGCAGTGGTGCCATCAGGCCTCCAACAGCTCCAGGAACATCCCTGCGGGAATGGTGGTCGCTCTCAGTGTCAGTGTCATCTGAGTCCAAGGGCAACAGTCCCCGGTGAGAGCCAAGTCTCTCTGGCTCACGAGCTGAAGCATGGCCTGTAGGGCCTTCTTCAGTGTCTGCAGACACCAATGCAAGAGAACCAGATCGCCGTGAACGTGTGAAATTGAACAGGCGTCTCCAGATGTTGCCATGACGACCTGTGGTGGGAAGTCGGATCGAGGTAAATCCCAGCTGAGAGCGAACTGCCAATCTTAGATTTTCCAAAACAGATGCCTGAAAGCAAGAACATCAGGGAGGTGTTATCTAATGCAATCCATAATATAAAGTTTAGCCATCTAACTTTCAACATCAATCAGATTATCTAGACAGACAGACAGACAGATAGATTTTTAATGCTCATTTAAATTTACTCAAAACACTAACAGAACTAAAATGGAGACACTGGTGCATGGGTGCTAGTGACATCATAAAAATGTAATCCCTTTTCATTAAATGGATACTTTATCCAAAAAAAATTTAAATAAAATGAAAATCCCTCTCACTCAAGTGATTCCAAACCTTTATGAGTTTCTTGAACACAAAAGACAGCTGAAAACCCGACTTAGAAACAAGTACCACGGCAGACGAGGTTGACAGCTTACGTCAAAATATCTTATTTTGTGTTCAACAGAAGAAAGAGGGCCAAACAGGTTTAAAACAAGTGAAAGGTACGTAAAATGATAGCAAGATGTTCATTTTTGCATGTTCAACTTCTGTCTTGAATTTTAATTACAACAAAAATACCACTTAAATCATTTTAGAATAGTTTTTTTTCTTCAGTTGATCAACCATAAAAAACAATGAGTGCCGTTAGAATCCAGCTTAATTATTTATGCAACAGGCAGCACAACTGCAGCATGAACTTGTAATGAATGATTGTCATTAGTTGGTGTGGATGCACAGCTAATATTCTTAGTGTGAACTAGCTTTAAAGGTGCCATAGGGTGCACTGATTCAATGTTTTTTTGTTTTTTTTTAATTGCTTGGGCAAGTTCAAAATAAAACCTGTAGAAACACTTTTATATGCTTATTTATACAACAGTTCTGTCTGGTTCTTGAACCTGATTGGATGATAGTCATGCGATATTCTGCAATATCAGAACTTGTACAGCTTCCTCACTTTTCTGTTATACTCTGCCCACATAGATTCACAGCAGATCAATAAACTCACTACAGTTTGACAAATATTGCAGCTTTTGGACAATATAATGTACTTTTGAGGCTTTTTTAGGCGAGAATGTAGTTGTTTAAAGCTACTATGCAGAGCCATCCACAAGATGGCGACAGAGACAGCATAAGCACTTAGAGGAGAAAAAAAACAGTGCAATTTTAAACTGCAGCTGATCAAATCATTATAAATCTGATAAGTGACTAAGGCGATCTCTCTCTTTTCTATGTTGTAGTGCTGTATTTATACCATGGTAATTGTAGTGTGCTGAGTGTAAGATGGGACTCACTGCATACTAGTTCAGTTAACAGAAATAAAGAAATGCCCACATCTGTTTATCGTTTTTCCTTATCGCAAACACAACAGTAATCTGGTAGTGATCGCGCTGCTTTAGCTTTTTCAGGGTAAATTATTGTGATCTCCCGATTGCAACAGAGAAATACTGGGATATATCTCTGTAGACTGTTGGCATTTTATGCTGTTAAGCCTTATAATCTTAAAATGTGAGCAAAAAAAACCCGTTTAGTCATCATATTACGCTAGAAAATCATTCAAATACTAGGTCTAAAGTGACATTGGTGAATTAGTAACTGTTTATGCTGTTCTGACCGTCAGCTGCAGATGTAAATGAATGGCGGAAGAAAGTTTTTAGACTCTCCATGTTTGATTTTCTCTGTATATATATGATATTTTTGGATTTTCTTTGTATAAACGCAAGATCATCTCGTAGCAGTGCGATGTGGCTGTATATCCTCACTGGTGGGACACTTAATCACATGGCCTGCAGCGTTGTGTCAACGCAGCCTCCCATCAGTGCTTATATACAGCCACATAGCACCGCTACGAGTGTGATATTGCTCATATTTAACCACAGAAATTACCCATTACCCATAGAAATACATGAATAAATGTGCATTAAACGTGTATACTCAGCCAGTTACACACAGCCTGTTGTGTGCATAATAATGATTCTGTGTGGATCGTCAGAGCGGATGTTTTGCTCCAATAGACCGGTTTTTAACCAAGACTTTACACTCACAGGATTTACACGAGAATGTGAAAACAATGGTGTTTGAGGCTCATGGTAAGTCATTTCCATGTACAGAACCCTTTTTGCGGCTATGGCTAGGTAAATCTAGATTTTCCATTCTGTGACACCTTTAAATATGTAATTTTCTTATTTGTCTCCTTGCCTGATTTCCAGAGCAGACAGGAAAATCTTCCACTGGGGGGATCAGTCCTTGAGCAATCAGCTGCCCATACGACGGCGGAGCTTCTCTTCTCAGTAATTCTGCTTCCACTCTAGAAAGCTGAGTCTCAAATGACCTGGAACAACAAATCCAATGGAATTTCTAATCGGTAGTTGACAAAAAGAGAGCAGCCACAGAAGCATACACGAAAATTAAAATTAATTATATTTTTGTGTATTCTGGCTCAACAAATATCTTACCTGCGCTCAAACATTCGAAGCGAGTACAGTTTGCAGGTGCAGCCCAGAGCAATGACCAACAGCAGACCACAGATCAGACTCCCAATTACAGCAGCAGTGATGACTCTTGTGGGTACAATTACCGGGCAGCTCTCCTCATCGCTGCCATCCCCACAGTCATCTTGCGCGTCACATACCCAACTTTCAAATACACATCGGTTGTTCTTGCAGTGGAAATTTCCAGGTTGGCAGAAAAAGCAGTTCTTCTCATCAGAGCCATTTGGGCAGCGGTTCTGGTAGTTGCACCGGTCAGAGCGTGGGTAGCAGGCACCGTTTCTTGAACATGGGAATTCGTCTTCCTGGCAGTTACTGCAGTTGAGCTCATCCCTGCCATTGGGACAATGCCAGTAGCCATCACAGCGCTGTTGCTCAGTGTAGCAACCCCAGTTTCCTCCACATGGGATTTCCCATGGCAGGCAAAAACCATCTACTTGATATGTAACATTGAAGCCTCGAGCCGCATTGATTTTGTCAGCGTAAAAGTGTATCCGAAGCTGTCCTGAAGAAGACACCACTGCTACAGGGGCTCGAGAGTCAAATGCAGTCAACACACGCAACAGGCGTCTGGGGTTCTCCTCTAGTCCATCGTAGACTTTAACGTAATCGCCATAGCCTGTACCATCAAGTTTAAAGTCCATAAAGCGCAAGATAACCTTTCGGTGATCACCAGTGTCAATCAGCCATGTGCAGTTACTACCAGGTGGATAGAAGTCAGGATAGTTAGGTGAGCTGAAAGTACCGTAGAAATTGCGGAGCAATTCCCCACAGGTGGGCACGTCACAGTCAATCTCATCACCCAAGTCCTGACAATCAATACTGCCGTCACATTTTAGAGACTCTGGCAGGCAGGTGTAAACACGGGTGTAACGCGAGAGACAAGGAAACTGGTTAAAGGCACAGGGCTGAAAAGAGAAGAACGCAGAGGGATTTGGCTGTACGCATAACTCCTCATCCGAGTTATCGCCACATTCATCCATGGTGTTGCACTTCCATGACTCCGGGATACATTTCCCATTAGCGCAGTGAAATTGGTCAGGTTTGCAGCTGGCTTCTTCCGATTTCCCTGCAAATTGCAAGTAGATATTACACTTTTGAAGAGACAGTAGCAGTAATCTTTGATTAATGGATATTTACAAGATTTATGATTCAGAGAATTCTTATAATTTATAATTAACACTATTTATAATAAGATCCTAAATAGTAAAATACAAATAGTGTCTATGATATGCTAGTCTCTTAGTATGACTTGAATCTAATCTGACCATATCATCTGTGAAGTGGGAACGACTGTGTTTGGAGTTTTTCCAAAACCTTCACGATAATAATGGCACTATTCATAAGAGTAGAATTGATTGAAAAACAAAGCTAATGGTGTGTGTTCTTGACAATCAAATAGTGTTTTTAAATTAATCGAATACAATCAGAAAAACAGTGTTGCATGGCAGTGCCACACAGTGTAAGGCAACTACGTATCCACTCTGATGCATCTAAAGGGATTTAAATAGCAGGTCTACCTGTTATGTAAGAGAGCCTGAAGCCCTTTCCAGTCATGCTATCATCAGAGTGGAACTTAATCCACACGTGATCCTGAGAGGAGATGTATGGTGCTGGAATAGATGAGCCGCAGGCCCGGTACCCGTCCAGGTTTTTGTAGGTTCCAATGGAGATCCAGTCTAAACCACATCGGTGTGAACTTTGAATCTCAAAGTCCTGAAAACTAAAAGCACATTTGATATTAGGTACTTGAAATTTGGGCAAGCGCACAAAAGTACATAGGGGAGTGGGGGGCGTGGGGGGAGTAAAACACTTTCCCTGTAAATAATACATAATATAAGGGCTGGGTAATTAATCGAAATCGACATTCAGTACCTATAATTGATCTAATATTTCCAGGTCTATTTTTTCAATTACTTTCCTTACAGCATGTGGAGTCACGTGATCCTGCTCTGTAGGCTGAGGCTGGTTTTTACTTCGGCTGCCACTTTGCAGACACATCTGATCTCTGGGCAAGCATGATGATGGACCCATTCTTGAGCCTTATTTTGCATTACATTGACGATGTTTGGAAGCTGTGCCAGAGATGCCTTGAGACGGCATATTTTCCATTACATTAAAATGATTATTTACATTAGAATATTTGTTTACAGAAGATGCAAGAAAAAGCACCGTTTAAAATATTATTTACAGGATATGCAAGTTATTTTATTTAGAAGATAATGCTTGTTTTCTATTTGTAATATGAAAAACATTGTAAATAATTGAATTTGTTTGCAAAAGTACAAGTCATTTATGTTCTCTTTTTTATAAGAAAAGTTTGTTTTAGGTAATGTGTTTTTACCTTTAGTCGTTTAGCATTGATGGTCAATAAATACCCATAGATAGTAGATAGTGTGTGTTTGCTTTAATTATTAAAGTAATAAAATAATCAAGTACAAAACTTGTCAGTGAACTATGAGGTCATGAAAATAAAATAAATAAAAAATTTGTTCATTAGTCGTAATCTAGTTAAAATGTTCAAGTAATCAAGATTTAGATTTTAGGCCAAATCGCCCAGCCCTAATACAAGCAAGAGTTCTGAAATCAAAACTGAAAACAAACATTTCCATTTTGCAGAATCGTGTCACTTAAAGAGCAATATAGCAAGATGTATATTTTATGGCATAAATAGTACCAATTAAGAAACTAAATTCTGGGAAAAGTGCTAAGAAAAAAGAAAGGACTTGTGCTTGCAGGACACGTGTCTCAGAAAATTGGACCCATCATTTTTAAAATGATGTTTCCTGATGGCAGATTTAGTGAGTATCTGTGTTTACCACAACGATCCTGTAGAAAAAAATGGGTCTATTTCTGTGCCAGTAACCATGGTCACCATTCACGGATAAAGATGCAAACAAATGCTCTGGTTAAGGCAAGCAGGCAGTACAAGAATAGAGCAAACGCAGAACATATATTTAGAAATAAAGAGCCATTTCAAAGGAGTTAGCTTGAGGTGGCAGTAACTAAAAAAAACAAAAAACAAACAGGCATCATTCCTTGAAACAAGGGCAGAGCTCAAAATAAAATCCAATCCACAGAAATGCTGCTTTGCATCAGGACGTATGCTTTAAGGGCATGACAACGATAAAACAAAACATGTTTTTAATGTTTTGCCTTTATCTAAATGAGCAGACTTTATTAAAAGCAAATCTATGAAAAAAAATGCTACAATGGAACAGAGAACAACAATCCAATCCAAAAGGTTATAGTGACCATAAATCAGGTCATATAATAAACGCTACAAAACTGCAGTTTTTAAGCCTGTCATTTAGGCAAATTAAAACATTACCATTGCTGTTGACTATCCCTTTATGTTGTGGATTGGTGAATATTGCAGTATTATGGCTATGTGTTACCTGATGGTAATGATCTCTCCAGGGTTGGCCCTGATGTTCCAGCTGCAGTTGATGCGAGATGGGTATTCAAAGGGCCAACCAGGGCTGGTTATCACTCCACTGGATGCCCTGATCTGCTCTGCCACATCTCCACAGGCTGGACCCACACACACATTAACATAACAATTGATTAATACAAAACAAACTTAAGCGGTCTTGTTTACTGCATTGCACCATAACCAAAACCAAACCCTGGCTGGTTTGACTTGGGCATGCCAAAAAAGCAGCACTCCAAACAAAACAAACATTATCTTGATGTGAAGCAGATGGGAGAGTTCACATCTGAGCTAAAACCATTTTAATCATTTAAAAGTAGTGAACAAACATTTTTTTAATAACCAACATTATTCAGAATTGAAACTGTGCTGAAATGTATCATTATTGATGAAGGCTAGAATTTACATGATACATCTTGAGGCTGATCAGAAGTTTATTAAACCACACATTTGGGATCAGGTTTTAACTTAATATTAGACACATCTTAAAATCATGTTTACACATAGCTCACAGTTTTTTAAGGGTGCTTCCACACCTACACATTTGTTTCGGAACCTGGTGCGTTTCCCCTGTTAGCATGGTTTGTTTGGCATACGTGAATCCAGCAATCGCACTCTGATCCGCACCAAAACAATTGGTCCTAGATTGCCTGCATGAGGAGGTCTTTGCTCGATTGAAACAAACTCTAGACAGATTGATTGTAGTGAGAAAGCAATAAGATCCAACAAACCAGGCTATATCACAGTGTAGTATGGATATGTAATGGCCATATATACGGCTATATAAACAGCGAATTATAAGTAGGGCAGGATGTCATTCCTACTGTTAAAAGCGTTTTATGTCGAATACGAAAGTAGAATCATGCTGAAATATCAGAAAGAGCTGTTTATCTGTTAGAGAAATTGACAAAATTACGATCTGATTTTCCCCCCATATTTTACTCTTAAAATATTTTGTATCAGGCCTATTGTTTTGTTCATTTTGCACTGACACCTCAAGAGAAAGATCAACATTGATCTGCTTCATGATCTGACTGATGTATGAGAAAGCCCTACCTCTCTGACTTATATTTGGTGACAATGTCTGTGAGTGTCACCATTCAAAATTAAAGTGCATCGTTTTGCTTGTGTCTCATTTCTCATCATCGTGAACTAAAATAACGCCATGGCCCAATGCCAATTCTATTTTTGTACCCCTACCCCTTTCCCTTCCCCTTGGCCCTTCAAACAGAGCTTCAAAATGTACCCCTAAGAAATGGGACAGCACTACAGCACCTGCACATGTCATCATATGTCATCGTGAGCTCTTGCTTCATATGAGGTCGACGATCGCAACTGCTCTAGTTATTTCAGTTGATTTATTTTTTTATATTTATCTTCTGGACATCACTGAAGGCAACGATATCATGTTATCATGACGATATAATGTGGCAATAAGCTCGTAACTATACTGTGCATTTACACCCTGGCCATATTTATCAATGTAAACACACAAAAACAACATTAATGGCCCGTTTTCACTGAGTGGTACAGTACGGTACGGGTCGGTACGGATCACCTTTATCAGGCTTGCGTTTCCACTGCTAAAAGGGTACCAATGGTACTTTTTTGGTGGGCGTGGTGTACGACAAAGTTTCAGTTAATGTCATTTTGAGAAAATGTCTACAGTGAGGTGTACGGGTCGTTCACATATCATATGAGAAGCACCTCTCACAAAATAGATGCTTTATGCATATAAATACTTCTGTATAAATGTTTATTACTAACTTTTCTATTGACATAATTTGATTATAACTGCAGATCAATGACAGTGCAAAATAGCCTACTGTAACATCTGCAATTATATAAAATAAATAAATGCAACATAAATGAACACATACGAACCCTTACAGTCTCTGATGTTACCAATTACAGAAAAACTACACACAGCATACATTTAATCCTCATTTAGGTTTAAAAACAACAGGAAATATAGCCCCCAGTCAGAGCAAACCTCTCATATGTGTCTTTACTCTTCAGCAGCACATGTAACCTCTTGTTAGAAAGTAATTCCATCATTCAGAGTTTGTAATAGTCCAAAAGGAGATGATAATAGTTTAACATGGCAGTTTGTTTATGTTTTGCTGAAAAAATTATTTGCTCCTTTGTTTTTTCCAGCTTCTCCTTTGTTTTTTCACGCATCACTCTCGCATTTGTCAGTTTCAAAAAGGATAGTTTTTTAAAAGCAAGTCAATAATCAACAATAACAATAGTCTTGACTGTGTACTTAAAACATGGCAGTTACTTTGTTATCATTTTGGATTGTTGTGCGAATAACATTATATCAGACACTGTAAAAAGCCCATTCCCAGCCACAATACTTTTCTGACAGGGTATTTGAGTGTCATCGAGTGACAGAATGTTGTGGGACTGCTATACAGGCGTTATTATTAGGGATTACAGATAGCGAAATTTAGCTGTTTTTCTGTGAGCAGTTTAAAAAAAAAAGCATGACGGTAAAACTCGAACGCAGTTAGGAATACATTAAAACGTGTTTGTCGTAAAAATTTATAATAATGACAAAAAAATACTTATTTGTGCATCTCCTGACTTCCGGGTGCAGTTATGCTACTGTTGTGGCTCGTGTATACTGGGATATTCTTACCCCTTGGTTTCGAGTGTGGTCCTGAAAAATCTCTCTTTCAAGGGGTATCTAGCCCTTCCCCTTACGCCTTCAAGTTAAGAGATTTGGAACACTACTAACCCTTCACGTGAACGTGCAAAACGAGGGGTAGGGGTAAGGGTAAGGGCTAAGGGGTAGAATTGGGATTGGGCCCATATGACCACTGAGTGGAATCCATGGAACTCTGAAAAATAAACCCTGAAACTCTGACCAATGTGAGGAGAGTTTACTTGCATGTGGCTTGTTTGATTATTTTGGTCCGTTTAGAAACTTTGCAGTGTAAAAGCGAACCGCACCAAAAACAAAAATAAACATTGTTACAATTTTAATCCCTGTTTCAGAAACAAACAATGACTGTGTCAAAAAAACGTAGACTTTCGTATTATATAGTACGCTAAAATCAGCATGTGAGCTGAGTAGCATGTCCGAATTCATAGAAATCAGAATGTGAGAAGTACCTGCATGACCTACTACTTTCGACGAGATTCTGAAGTGCGCACCCTATGCACGCTGCTCTATCCCATGAATGGGAGTGAAGCGACGCAACTCACAAGGGATGGTCACGTGATCATGACAAAATGGTGGATGTAGCACATCCCATAGACATTTACATTAGATGTCGCCTACGCTACCTCTATTGAAAGTAATGTGTCAATTGAGCTGCCATTTTAGTACAGAGCAGCGCTCTGTTGAAATGAATGTGGAACCAAGGTGCAGTGGAGGACTGGCCATCCAGAGCCAGAGATATATGAACTTATATACATGTATCTATAATCTGAGGTTTTCCTGGTGGTCAATATGCCAATATATATATATATATGTATATATCTATATATATATATATAAACTTATATTTTTTTTTTTTTTTTTTTACAAAAATCATCATTTTACATGATTTTTCTTCATCGAAGGATAAGTGACCGCACGGGGACTGCTGACAAAGAGCAGCATGTGTTTGTGTGCATGAAAATGTACTACCCTCCCTCCCTGTTAAATTTGATCTAATCCGTGTCCTGAAACACACCCTACTTTTGCGTCTCAGTTTAATGGAGGAAGCAATATGTTTGTGAATGAATCTGTTATGAACGACTCGTTCTCTTAGCTGACAGTACCACAAGTTTCTAGCACTGCAGCATCTTGTCATATTTAATTTAGATAGTTTGCTGATTTTATTCAACCAAGCCAGCATAAACCTAGTATTTAGTGCAAGTTGGTACTACTTTCTTTATGATCAGTGCACTAAGAGACTCTATTATCATCAATAGGCTACTTGTTTAGCACAAAAGTTCTGCCTTTGTGCTTTGTTTTCTTTGTTTGCTCGTTACTACACCTGTGCACAGCGCAAAAGTCCAGCATCTTCACATTAGCTTTAGTCTTGACTAGTGCGGTTAAATGACATTTGTCCTGGGAGCCCTGTACAAACGTGGCGACACCAATGACGCATGCGATATCCGTATGCGATATCTAGTGTACATATCTATGGTATGTCCGAGTTCTATTCATACTGCTCACATTCATATTGTATAGAATTTTTTTCTAACCTACTAAGTAGTAGGCGGTTTCGGGTGCAGCCAATCGATCTACAGATGTGAAAGTACCCTAAGTGTGTGAATATATTGGTCTAAGAAATATGAAACCAAAATAGTATAATGTTATAATATTTTTTTTCTGTCACAATTTGGTCACCCTTGTTCCACAACAGTTTGCTTTTTTTTGGTATATTGTAAAGAATGTTTGGAAATATGCAACCACTGACTTCCATAGTTGGAAAAAATATACTATGGAAGTCGATTGTTACATTTTTCCAAAGTTCTTAAATATATATTATTTTGTGTTTAACAGAAGACAAAACTCAAATGGGGTTTGAACAAATGCAAAAAGAAATTTTCATGTTGGGGGGAACAATCCATTTAAAACCATGCTTGAAATACACCTAGTATGCTAATGATATAGGGTGGGTGAAAGAGTAGAGAGTAACCTTTAAGTTAACAGTTACCCAGGCAAGAGGTAACATGCAAATTGCAGAATAATCTGGGCTAAATAACATGAGCCTCTATATTTCTTGCATTCCTTTGTCAAAAGTACCTAGTGATCTGCAAAGAAACATACCGTTCCCGGCAAGCTGTGTTTGAAAAGTTGGGAAAGTATTGAGAAGCTTTATTTAACAGTCACCCACATTTTTTTGCCCTGATGATCTATAACCTGAGTCTGTAAACCAACTTGAAATCAAGACTCACCATTTGACATCCCTGATACATATACGTTCTCGCTGTGCTGTGATGAAGCTGCATTTCCTGCAAAAACAGACAATAAGATGTCCGTTAGACTTCTGTGCCTAAGAAAGAAATATATGTAGATGAAAACCTAAAGGGTTCAAAACCATATTTCTTCAAGCTTAATTGGGTGTGCAGAAGGGCTTTGAAAATGAAAGGTTGCCATTATATCCACAGCTGGATGAAAGTAAAGGCAATGTTAAATCATTATCAACTCAACTTTAAAATAGCGCAATTGTAAGAGACTGACCCAGAACGCTTCCCACATTCCTAAAGGAATCCAGTAAAATTTGGTTCAAACACCCACACCAATTCAGAAGATACAATGCTTCACTTCAAAATCAGAGAGCAAAGCAAGCAGAGGAATAATAAATCATGAATTAGACCGCTCTTTCAAAGGGGCAGACTGAGATGTAATGATGTATCTAGCTTGTATATAGAAATTCCCAGTTCAAAATGTATCTCATAATTATAGACACATTTAGAGGACGCTCTTTTTCTGACAAAAAAAAAAAATTATTTATATGAAAATAAAGCTAAATGTCTTGTTTTGCTACAGGAGTGTGCACCATTTAAGATAATATTGTAATTGTCAAAATTACCAAGTATAGGATTCTCATTTAATAAGAAATTAATTAATGAGTAGTCCTGGGGCCTGCACCATGAAGCAAAATTAGCTGGCTTGCCAGTTAAGTTTCGATTTAGTTTGCAGCATCAATTCTGGGTTTTAGACTGAGCTCAGCTGCTCCATAATACCATGGCAACAGAGTATTTGAAGTTGAACCGCCTTCATGTTACCTAAAACCCAAGATTGGTGCAAAATAAACTAAAACTTAACATGCACTGCACAATTATGCCAATTAAAATTCCCCATCATTAAAGCAATCAAAGCATAAAAATATATACTCTATACTGGTCAGTGAGCGGCGTCTTTCAGATGAGACGTTAAACTTGTCTTTAAAAATTCCAGGATGTTCTTCGAAAAAAAAAGTAGAGGTTTTATCCCAGCATCCTGCATCCCCATATCATAATTGGCTTCATCACTCTGACTCCCCTCCACCAATCAGCTGGTGTGTGGTCTGGTGCAATATGGCTGCCATCGCGTCATCCAGGTGGATGCTGCACACTGGTGGTGGATGAGGAGATTCCCCCCAAAAATATGTAAAGCACTTTAAGTGTCCTGAAAAGCGCTATAGATGTAATTATTATTATTATTAAACATCTGGTTGTGACATCCCACTCTCCTGTTTCTGCAGTATATATTAGGCACGCTATTCAATAATTCTCTATGCATAAACATAGAAAACTCCTAGTCCCTGAAGAGCCCTCTTTGTTTAAGCTTGCTGATCTTCTGTTGGGGTTTCCCTCACTCGTGTCTGTTGCTTACAGCAGCTGACTGCATAATGGCATGCAGAGCAAAAGAGAAACGGCACACATGCAAGCACTGGCATGCAAACCTGGCCACAGGCATATACAACAAATGTACAACAACTGATGGATATGGGGGATATTTCAGCTTATACATCAACATGCCAATTGTAAGATCAGCAACAGCTCGCACAACTGGAACAAATGCAACAGTCTTACAACATATCAAAAACCATCTAAATTTTATGAGCTTAAAAAAAAAGTACCTAATCAGGGTTTCTGCAGGTTTAAAGACATTTTTAAGACCATTATGAATTAAATTTTAGACTCATACAGGGCCAAACGCTAAGGAGTTTTAAAATGGCCCAGTTGGAAAAGATTTTTGTTTGCCCTAAATAATTAAAAATAATTTAGTTAATTCTAAGTAAAATATTTTAAATATTGGTCAAAACAAGCAAGCTCTAGTTGTATACATACACTTTTTCAGCGTATCCTTTCTTAAAAATAAAAATTGAAAAATGTTTTAAAGGTTTTAAAAACTAGAATAAACTAAATGTATGCCCAATAGTCTGTCCAGGTCAACTTCCTCAACAGTAAACACATGGAGAATTTGTAAAACAGTGTTATTGTAAGAAAAATAAGTAAACAATTATGGTAAATAGAGTAAAAAATTACATTCTTAAATAAAAAGTTAAAAGTTTTATCAAGATGGATTGTTGGTGATTGGATGGGTGTTGGCAAGATTGGGTAGCTATACATATACAAAGAAAAATTAAGACCTATTTAAAAAAAAAAAGAGGATGGCCAGGAGTCAGTTACATACTACTCTACAACTGTTTAAGAACATGGATATTATTAACATTATGAAGTATGCCAATTTCTTAAAAAAAACATTTGTTTTATTAAAAATGGAAACTGTGCCTTAAATTTGCTAATTATGTAGCATATTTACTGTATCTAAATTTGGTTTATATGCATTCTAGTGATTTAAATGTAACTGAACCTGATAATAAAACTACAAAAAGTACATGAGTGCTTAAAGCAATTTAAATGGGTAAAATGTATTACTTTTATAATAGTGTTTACATTTCTATCTGCTATTTAGCTACATTCTAGCTGTATCGCTTCCAGACAATGTTGCGAATTAAAAACACTGAGGTTGAGTCTTTTGTTTCGCTTTAGTACATATGATATTTCATGGGAATTTCAAACAAAATAGAAAGTAAAAGGTAAAAACAGACAGAATTTCCCCGAAATTCCATGATAATATGCAAATGTTAGATAACGCCTAATACGGTATATAAACTAAAAGATGGAGGGGTAATACACAAAAGAACAAAGAGCAAAGGATTAATTTTTTTGTTGTCAGTCAAGATGATAGGATTCAATCATGGAGATGGACAGACATGCTGTAAACAATAGAAGTCTTTGTTCTCTCCATTCACCCCAGATATGATCTCAAACACACACATAGGCCATGTTTATTACATTCACTCTACAGGTTAAAAGTGTCATAGAGTTTCATTATGTTTGCAAAACAGTAATTAAATCAAACCATTAGAGAAACCACAATGCATGTGAAGGAATACCAGCACTTCTCTCATAGCGGCGCCAGTAAAACATCATCGTCTGTAGTTTCAATAATTTTGATTATTTAGAATTAAAGCAAAACTGCATTAACACAGAAAACATATTTTATCTCGATCAGCAATTTTATAACTCACACGACCAATTAACTAAATACATAAATGCTATTTTGAGTAGCGAAATATAGTATCTTACCTATAACAATGAAGAGTAGATGTGTCCATAGCAAATAGATCCGGTTTAAACTCAACGTGTAAGCCATGATAGCTTTAAACGATAACTAATAGTTCTAGTACCGTTATTTACACACTATATTTGTATTTGTTAAATAGACTAGCATTAACCATAGACACTAACTGTTCGACATTTCGTTTTCTACTACGATCTTGATAAAACACTTGTCACAGACAAACGATCATCTTAGATAAACGACAGTACTGTAAAAAGCAATAAAAAAATCACCGACAATACTGAATAAAAACGACAATTTTCCTCAACAATAAGCAAAGTGAGTAAAACCACAACCAGTCTTCCCAACAAAGGAGTCGCCAATGCTAACAAGCTAATGCTAATGTCAACCTACACATCTAATCTAATCTACTCTACTAACATCAAACCCATTTATTCATTTCATGAACATCACTGGTCAAATGCAAACGTATCTAATAGATAGAACAGCTAAATCATTTCCGATGTCCATTGCTGATAGATTTAAAATAAAAAACTAAAGGCACCAGTGTTTGACTAGCCGGTTGTGCTAGCGCTTTTGTTGTTAGCTTACGATTTCCCCTGTAAAACACACACAAACAGTGTCCCTAAATGCCCGAGACGAGATCAACACTAATCTATCGATGATCCGACGCGAAAGCGCTAATTCCAAGAGTTTAAAGGTGTTAAACAGCACTAATCCAGACAAATATAGCCACACGCTGATCTACAGAATGAAGATTTTTAACGGAATCTGACCAAATCAAAGACTGAAAATAAAACTAGACTGCACGGTTATTCAACCAGCATGATCGCCTGCTCCTGGCTGTAATCCACACGCTATATTTTGGCCTTTCCGATCGCTTATGTGTTGTTACAGCCGGGTATTTACCACCACAAACCACCCCTTCCCCCTTCTGACCATCCCTCCCTCTCCATCTCACTATCTCTCTAACACACACACACACACACACACACACACACACACACACACACACACACACACACACACACACACACACACACACACACACACACACACACACACACACACACACATCTTTCTTTCTCTCTTTCTTTCTCTCTTTCTTTCTCTTTTTCTTTCTTTCTCTATATATTGTACTTTTCTTATACCAAATTATATTGTATATAAATTAAATATATTGTATTTTTGTTACACCAAACTTTTTTCCAGATTGTTAAACAGCATTTATCTGAATATCTGAAATAAAATTGTTTAGATAAATGTAACAGGCTCGTAGCCAGCCTGGTGAAAGGGGTGGTTCTTTTTGCAGTTATTTGCCAAATTATTATTATTTTTTTAATCATATTTAAATGCTGCATTTTAGTGACATTTTTAACTATTTTAGGTGGATTAGCTTGTTGGAAGGTCATCATAACCAGACTTTTTAATTTTTAATGTACCAAAGATATCTCCTACAGAGATAGAGTAAAGAAATATGAATTAAGTACTTATTTTTCAAATACAAATTTATTACATCAAAAAATAGTAATCTGTAAAAGTTTTAAATTAAAAACTGTAGCTTATTGTCATTTATTAGGCAAATAACAAACTGTCACGCACATTTAATTTTTCTCAGTCAGAATTTGGCACTTTGAATAATAAAAAAGCAAACATAATAATAAAAATAATAATAATAATAATAATGTAGATCTTCACAAATTTTCTAGCCTCTTTTGTAAAAAGTACATTTGAAAATTCATGGATAACAATAATAGCCACATTATTCAAATTCATCTTATTATAGGCCGCTTTTGGTGCCTCACACTTTTTCATTGATGATTTTTTTGTTTTAAAATTAAGGTCCAAGATTTTGAATAAAAGTTACTTGTAAAATAATTTCTTCATTTAAAACAGTACATAGCGAAAGATGACTTCACTTACGTCACATTGTATGTTTTCTTGTGGGATGTTAAACTTCTGAAAAATTATTGTAAGCATTGGCCAAAACTGAAGTCGAAGCGACAGCTAACAGATGATTCTGTTTGGTCTTAAAGCCTTTTTCAATGGGTTATTTTTTACTATTTATGATGGCAAAGCAGTCAAAATAGGACAAACGAGTATATATAGGACCAATTCTGGACCTTTGTCAGTGAGGGGAACCCCTCTCCCTGGCTACAGGCCTGTGTAACAATTTACTTACAATTCCAATTCTTTCTTAGCTCAAACCTTAAGAAACATTTAAGTTTAATAGAAAAATTAAAACAAAATTAAAATTAACACTGATAAAAGAAACTATTTTAATAAACACATCAGTCTGTGTGTGCGCGCGCGTGTGTGGCTGTGTGTGTGAAAATAAAATATAAAATATTTATTATGATTAACAACAACAACAACAACAAGACTAAGCAGTGGTGGTAGAAGCAGTTGTAACAGTATAAATAATGTTTGTTATTGTAGGGTTTACATTGATAAAAAGGCGATTTTATAAATGCAAGTGAAGTCTCTAGAATAATGTTTTGAATA
>CAIGQZ010008319.1:1994494-2019320 GCA_903798205.1 Danio tinwini
TATATATATATATATACACACTATCTTCTTTAGTAGCCTATTTACAATCGTAGAATGCCATTTATTTGTATTTGTTTGTATGCTTCATTTGTATATTGCTTTCTTGTTTAACATTTGCAGATTGTTATTTGTTATATAGTCAGATAAATTGATTTGTTATAATGTATTTGTATGCTGTCAGCTTTAACACATATTCCAAATTACTGTTATATTATTTATTTGTAGTTTATGTTGTCGGCCTGTTAAACATTTGTAACTTTTTATTGTTATTTGTTTTATTTACAGTTTTACTGATTATTGTAACATGTTTATCTATTCTAAGTTTATAGATTGTCATCTAGTAGAGTAATTATTTATAGTTGCAAAATATTATTTGTTAGTGTAAGAACAAAACCAGACTGGAAACAATAGTAGATAAATCTTCCAAAGAATGGTATTAAGTTTAATTAATGACATGACATCTTTCTATTGTATTTTGCAGATCGGAAGAGTCCACATGGAGAAAAAAAGGAATCAAAAACAGATGGACGGGTGCATTGATGGACGTCCTTTCAAGATGAAGGGTGGAGTTTGGTATAGATCAGTGGTTCTCAAAGTTTTTCACCTCAGAAAAATTTTGTCTCTCCAAGTATTACCTATTGACTAGCATCAAAATATAGTAGCGTAGAAGGCCTAATTAATCAGCTACAGCTTTGCACAGTTCAAAAACAAGGCAAATTTATTCATAAAATAATGTCAGCCACTTTAAACATTATAAATAGTTTGAACATTAACACTGTACTGTGCTTGCGTTTGAATAAAAATGTGTTTAAAAGTTAATTAAAATTGGTACTGTTTGTAAAAAGTAAAAAATAAATAAAATGCTGTACTTAAAGGTAAAGTATTAGCATATAGTAGCCTATATTCATCAAAACCTGGAAATGTAGCTTGGACCTCATAAATTTATAGGTCAACATATGCATATCATATATAAACCATTTTTGATACATTTTAAAATACATGTTGCATGTACATATGACATATTTGTATGGGAGAGACCGGGGATAGTTGGACTTCTATTATATTTCTCTATATATCTTTGAGATCTTGGGTTACAAGTGTCTGCTATTAAATGGCATATAAGTTATTTTTGCAGCACAAACAGAAAATGTGAACACTTTTTAATTTCAAACAGGAGGAGTGAAATGTTACAATTCACTCCACAGTCTGGGTTAGTTGTAACATACTTTGTAATGAGACGTAAATTATGATTTCCACCAGGGTGAGATGTAACATTATAAAATAAGATTTCTGATCAAAAAATGAATTTTAAAGGTATTTATTCAACATCGAGCTTTCAGTATAATACGTGTGTCTCTGTGTTACAATACTGAATGAAATGTGCAAATGTGCATCAGTTTCAACAATTTACTTCTTTCTCTTTCAAAAGCTATAGTAATACTAAAATTGAATCATATAAATACAGTTTTAAATTTGCTTGGGGTTGGTGGTAACATTTCACTGATGTTAGCAAGAGTTTTGTTGTTACAACTGACCCAGTGTCTTGTAGCCATGAATCTGTCTTCTCTCACAATTGCACAAATTACATGTGTTTAATAACAAATCAGGCATCTCATGCTACCTCAAAAGTAATTAAAGTAAAAAATATTAATTTCTTAGCTGAAATGTAGTTTTTCCACTCTAATATCTGCTGTGTCTGTCACAGGTCTAATTTTTATGTGGTATGAGGACTAGTATGAGCATGTGGAAAGTGAATCAACTAATTTGTAACTAGTTCTTGGTTGTAGAGATTGGAAGTGTTACAACTATCCCCGGTCTCCTACTTAATCTAAACATTAACTTGTATTTTAAATACATGATTTACAATTACATATTTAAATAAATTAGAGATTAGATCTGCTTACAGCGCGTCATTTACAGTATGTGTGTCAGAAAGTCAGCGAGTGATTGAAAATACATTGTTTGAAAAATTTATAAGTGATTTATTATTTCTTCATATCTTAAGTAAATTTGAGCGCAGTATTCTTAAAGATTCCTCTCACCCTGCTCACAGACTGTTTTCTCTCCTGCCTTCTGGCAGGCGCTTCAGGCTCCCCCGGACAAAAACCAGCAGACTAAAGAACAGCTTCTTCCCCAGAGCTGTCTCCCTCTTGAACTCTGCTCCCCACTGACTTTTTGCCCCCCTAATACACCCCACTCTCCTCTCCTCATAACTCAGACTCATCATAATCACTGCACTACTTAACATTTGCACATTTAAAAATTGCACATATTCATTGCACTGATTCATTTATTTGAACTGTACATACCTACTGCACATGTACATTTGTAAATTATGTACACATCCACTGTACATATACATTTGTAATTATGTTTATCTATCTGCACATTTCTGATTATTAGCAACCTGTACATTTATCCATCTATTGTAAATCTCTGTTCATAGCTAACACAACCTGTATATAATGTTGATAGTACATCCATTTGTAAATATCACCATAATTTTTCTATAACTGCACTTTATAACTTATACCTGTATCCTGCACTTGCTGCTATTGCACTCCTGGTTAGACCTAAACTGCATTTCGTTTCCTTGTACTTGTACATGTGTGATGACAATAAAGTTGAATCTAATCTAATCTAATCTAATCTAAATCGTGGAGTTTGCGTAAAATGTGCACCCGACCACCGTTTTCAAGCCAAACCGGCTACGGTTCGCAGGTGCTTCATCTGTGCACACATAGACTAACTAACTTTTTGTGTTTTTCCAAGCTTCAAACATGGCAAATTAGCTTGAGTCTATATTCTGCGGCCCGCACCATTTCAACAACATCCAGAATCATTTAAATCTTAGGTAACAAACTAAATCGAAAGCCACACCACTGGCCTATTTACAAAACAAATGACTTTAGTCTATATATCGAAAACATGTATTATTTTACACAACTACGAACACACATGTTAACATGGTTGTTATAATTATTTTACCAATGATACAGCATGGAGAAATTCCTGAGTTTGCAGTAACTGAAATGCCAACAGGACTAGTCTGCAACAGCACTTCTCTAGCGCGTATCTGCTCGAGAGCGTGACAATTTTTGAGACACTTAGCATCTGATGATGTGATGCTCTAAACATATTAATCACAGCAGTGTGATCATACAGTAATGGGAATAGCCAAAGCTGATCACATCATGTACGTGTCAAAGTGTAAAAGAGTGTTCATATATTTTTATTACTATTCAGTGTTTCCTCTTCGTACCACTAGAAGGAAGCCCACATACCACACTTTGAGAACCACTGGTATAGATAGTTAGATAGGCCTTGTCTGTGACAGGTTTTTCTTTTTTCAGCTAATAAAAAGTAGGCAGAAGAGGGAGACTCACAAGAGAATCGGTGAGCATTTATCTAAAAATGCTGAAGAACAGCAGATAGGGTTTTGTTGGGGCTGTCTTGTTTTTTTTTGCAGGTTAGAGTGAAGCAGAAGGAGATTTATAAGGAAACAGGTGGAGATATACTTTAAGACCTGGACCTCAGGAAGCAGGTATAGTGGCTTGCACTGACTGAACAATGGAGTTAGTTTGAAAAGAATTGTATTAAGATTAATAAAGACTTGATATCTTTCTCTTTGGCAGATTGGCATGGAGCATGTGGAGGAACAGGGAAAAACACCTCAGTAATGACAAGTGCGTCATAATAAATTAGGTACTGCTTTTAACTTTTAAGTTGAATCAAATCAACTTTGTACAACCTTTATACAATTACATTTTTAGAGAGTAAGTCACAGAAGGGACAGAATTCTGTTGAATAATATAAACAGGGCTTATTTACAGGATAGCTGGAAACGTAAGTAAACTGATCTCTAAGAGTCAACAGTGACAGTGTTTTATTTATAGTGCTGTGATGATGATGGTGATGATTGTCAGGTGTGTATCTAATTAGACTCAGGTGAGGGTGCTCATGGTGCTTCAGTAGGAGGAGAACCTGGCCTTACTGTGACAGTAAGTGATGGTCGGGTATGTCCTTCAGATAGACAGAGATAGATACACTATTTTTTGTTTGTATGCTTCCTTTGTATGCTAATTTCACATTTGTTATTTGTTATATCGTCAGATAAATTGATCTGTTATAATGTATTTGTATGCTGTCAACTTAAACACATCTTCTATTGTCGCATAGATTGTCTGGCTGTTGTATTATTTATTTGTTTATGTTGTCGGCCTGTTCAGCATTTCTAACTATTGATTGTTTTTTTTGCTTTTACAGTTTTACTGATTATTGTAACACCGCCTAAGTTTATAGATTGTCATCTAGTAGAGTATTTATTTATAGCTGCAAAATATTATTTGTTAGTGTAAGAACAGAACCAGACTGGAGACAATAATAGATAAAACTTCCAAAAAAATGTATTAAGATTAACTAAAAACTTGACATCTTTCTATTGTATTTTGTAGTTCACAAGGAATCACATAGAGAAAAAAGGAATCACACACCTCAGCAACGACTGGATGGTCAGGAATTTATTTTTTAAAAATCAGATGGACGGGTGAATTGATAGACGTTCTTCCAAGATGAAGGAGTGGTGGTTGGTATAGCTAGCAATTAGGCCTTATCTATGTCTGTTTTTTCTTTTTCAGGTAATGGGGAGAGAAAGCAGGCAGAAGAGGGAGACTCACCAGAGCATCGGTGGACATTTCACAAAAAAATGCTGGAGAACAGCAGGTAGGGCTCTGTCAGTGCTGTTTCCTAAGAAATGTATTAAGATTAATTAAAGACTTGACATAAGTTTATAAGTTTATAGTGTGCCATTTGGGACACAGCTTTTGTCTTTTACAGGTTGGAGTGGACCAGAAGAAGGAGACTCACAAAGGGAAGGGTGAAGATATACTTGAAGACCTGAAACTCAGGAAGCTGGTAGAATAGCTTGAACCGACTTAACAATGGAGTTAGTTTTTCAAAGAAATGTATTAAGATTAATTAAAGACTTGACATCTTTCTATTGTATTTTGCAGTTTGGAAGGGACCACATGGATAAAAAAGGAATCACACACATCGGCAACGACTGGATGGTCAGGAATTTATTTTTCAAAAATCAGATGGACAGGTGAATTGATAGACGTTCTTCCAAGATGAAGGAGTGGTAGTTGCTATAGGTAGTAATTAGCCCTTGTCTGTGTCAGGTTTTTCTTTTTCAGGTAATGGAGAGAGAGAGCTGGCAGAAGAGGGAGACTCACAAGAGCATTGGATGGACATTTATCTAAAAAAATGCTGGAGAACAGCAGGTTGGAGTGGAACAGAAGAAGGAGACTCACAAAGGGAATGGTGGAGACATATTTGAAGACCTGGAGCTCAAGAAGCAGGTAGAATGGCTTGAACTGACTGTACAATGGAGTTAGCTTCCAAGGAAATGTATTAAGATTAATTAAAGACTTGATATTTTTCTATTGTATTTTGCAGATTGGAATGGACCACATGGAGAAAAAGCCAATCACACACCTCAGCAACAACTGGAAATTGATGGTCAGCTATTTCTTTTGAAAAAATCAGATTGATGGGTGCATGGATGGATGTCCTTTCAAGATACAGGAGAGAAGTGGTGGTTGGTATAGATGGTTAATTAAGACTTGTCTGTGTCAGTTATTTTTTTTTAGGTAATAGAGAGAGAGCAGGCAGAAGAGGGAGACTCACAAGAGCATCAGTGGAGATATACTTGAAGACCTGGAGCTCAGGAACCAGATAGAATTGCTTAAACTGACTGAACAATGGAGTTAGTTTCCAAAGAAATGTATCAAGAAAAATTAAATACTTGATATCTTTCTCTTTGGCAGAATTTTTATGGAGCATGTGGAGGTACAGAAAAACACACCTCAGTAATAACAAGTGCATTGTAATAAATTAGGTACTGCCTTCCAATTTTAAGTTGAATTAAATTAACTTATTTCAATTTTTACAGATAGATAGATAGATAGATAGATAGATAGATAGATAGATAGATAGATAGATAGATAGATAGATAGATAGATAGATAGATAGATAGTATTGAACAAGCAGGTAGAGCTCTATTGATGTTGTTTTTGTCTTTTACAGAATGGAGTGGAGTGAAGTGGAGAGACTAGGGAATCACACATCTCAGCAATGATAAGACTATAATGGTCAGGTATTACCTATTAATGACAGATGTCCAAGAGGAAAGGGGTGGGCTTGAGCTGGGCTGAGACTACAGGAGTTTTAAAATTGTAACCGATAATGAAATCTGGTTGCAGCACACGCATGAGGAGAATCTATGGCAAATTTATTAGCGTACCTCAAATCTTAAATGTGTGCACACTACAAGATATGAAAACTACAACACGCAACACAACAAGATATTATTAAGATTATCATGACCAATGAAGCGCATCACTGTCAATAATCACTATTTATTATTATACTAATATTAGACCACTACTGGCAAAACGCTCTCATCTACTCAAAATACATTATACAGGTTCATGTTTGTGTAACTCTTAGTCGCCGTTATAAAGTTAAACAAGTAGTGAGTGACCTATATGAAATAAGTCCAAACAAATGTCTTATAATAATAATAGGCTTATAATCTCTCCGTTATGCCGCAATGCGCTGTGCTTTCTAGTTCAAAAGCTAAATTGTTACCTGTTGCAGTTTCTATATGGTGTGGAAAAATATAATAATTCACTAATAAATGCAACGTAAAACCTGGTCTGCAATCTCTCTTTGAAAAAAAAAACCTGTTATAGCATATTGACCTTATTCTAAAATGCGGAAGTGCTCTCATTTTTGCGACTGTTTTAAAACTTCCGATTCAGTTGCCTGAGAAATGACTAGGAATATTAACAAATGGTAGAAAATGGTCAAACTACTTGCTCTACAAAAAGTGTGTCCATGACTATACATAAAAAGATGAATAATATAATAAGAAAATATCAGTTTGCAACATCAAGCAGCGTAAAAAGCTGTTTTAACGTCTAAAAACGAATGGAAGTGAATGAGACCGGAAGTCTTGAGCCAAAGAGATTTCAAATGGCTGCATCTGCTCATAGGTGAAGAATAAGGTCAATACAACTTCTCGGTTTATGGGACTAGACGCAGGCCTAATGATTTGTTTATACTCTACATACTATTTTATGCTATTACTATGCATACTATATGACTTTTACAGGCTATTGAACTAAATCTATCTCCATCACAGAAAAAAATAAATAAAAATTTATTAAAATAAATAAAAACACAGTTTAATATGTTTAATCATTTTGGAGATAACTGGCAACGTTTTAGTACCTGGCTACACATGTGTCATAATGCACACCAGTAAAAAATAACATTAAATCTGGCTAATAATAAATGATAATTCAAGCTTATTCAAAAACTATATATATATATATATTTATTTATTAAAAGCAACACGATTCTTCGCAGCTCATGGCTTTGTTAATACGAAATAGGTTGGAACAGCTGTGATCAGCCTAATTTAAAAATCCTGGATATCAAACATGTTTGCTATGATCAGGGAGGCTCCGATTTGTGTTCAAGATCGCAACGTGCGAGATTCTATCTTTTAACGGCTCAAATTACCAGATAATCTGCGCTGATAATAGGAACAGACTAAAGTCCTCGACAAGAATTCATGTCTGAATTTCGGGAGGTAAAAATAAATTGGGCTAAAACTCCTGTAGTCTGAGCCTGGGTTTAGATAGTTAGCTAGATGTCTTGTCTGCTGCAGGTGTTCTTTTTCAGGTAATGGACACACAACATGCAGAAGAAGGAAACTCACAAGCGCATCAGTGGAGATTTATCTGAAGAACACTGGAGAACAGCTTGTGCATTTCTGGAGCTCAGCAAACATGTAGAGCTCTGTTAGTCGTGTCTTTGTTTTTTACAGATTAGAGTGCAGCATGTGGAGACAAATAGGAATCACACACCTCAGGAATGACTTGAAACTGATGGTCAGGAATACCCTTCAAAAACAGATAGATGTGTGCATGGATGGATGTCTTTTCAAGAGGAAGGGGGTGGTGGTGGGCATAGATTATTTTGCAGATTGGAGTGAGGCAGAAGAAAGAGACTCACAGTGGAACAGTGGAGATGTATCTGAAGGACACTGGAGAACACTTTGTTTATTGCTGGATATCAGCAAGTAGAGCTTTGTTAGTCTTGTTTTTGTCTTTTGCAGATTAGACTGAGGCATGTGGAGAAATAGGAATCACACACCTCAGCAATGACTGCAAACTGATGGTCTGGTTTGGTATTTCCTCAATGGATGGGTGGATGAATGAATGAAAAATAGATGTCCTTCCAAGAGGAAGGGGGTGGTGGTGGGCTTAGATAGTTAGCTAGATGTTTGTGGCAGGTGGTTCTTTTACAAGTAATGAACACACAACAGGCTGAAGAAGGAAACTCACAAGAGCATCAGTGGAGATTTATCTAAAAAATGCTGGAGAACATCATGTGCATTGCTGGAGCTCTGTTAGTCGTGCCTTTGTCTTTTACAGATTAGAGTGCAGCATGTGGACACAAATGGGAATCACACACATTATCAATGACTGGAAACTGATGGTCAGGAATATCCTTTAAAAACAGATGGATGTGTGCATGAATGGATGTCCTTCCAAGAGGAAGGGGGTGGTGGTGGGCATAGATTGCTAGATAGAAGTCTTCTCTGTGGCTGTTATTTACATTGTAGGTAATGGACACAAACCAGGAAGAAGAGGGAGACTCACAAGAGCATCCGTGGAGATTTATCTAAAGATTGCTGGAGAACAGCTTGTGCATTGCTGGAGCTCAGACAGCAGGTAGGGCTGTGATAGTGCTGGCTTCGTCTTTTGCAGACTGGAGTGGAGCAGAAGAAGGAGACTCACAGTGGAGCAGTGGAGATGTATGTGAAGAACACTGGAGAACACTTTGTTTATTGCTGGAGATCAGCAAGTAGAGCTTTGTTAGACTTGTTTTTGTCTTTTGCAGATTAGACTGAGGCATGTGGAGAAATAGGAATCACACACCTCAGCAATGACTGCAAACTGATGGTCTGGTTAGGTATTTCCTCAGTGGATGGGTGAATGAATGAATAAAAAAAATAGATGTCCTTCCAAGAGGAAGGGGGTGGTGGTGGGCTTAGATAGTGTCACGGACAGAAGGCAGAACAAAAATGTGGATTAACAGAATTTATTTATCAAAAGGTCAAAATAAGGCAGTCTGTCGTTTGACAAGGCACACAGAGCTGGGTCTTCAAAAAGAGAACTCAAAAGGCCACCCGCTCGGCCGAGAGAGAGGGAGAGAAAGAAGGTTGGCTGGATCCGTCTGCCCACCACTGCGATGTGGAGAACGTCTGACCTCCAGGCGCTGAAGGTCAGAGCACAGTTACAGATGAGAGCACACTTACGGCGAATACAGTATACAATGAAGGGCACGACAGGACTAGACAAGACTGCGTTAGATAGAAAGATGCTGATTCTTCTAAGAGCTAGAGGTCTTTATGATAACGTACGGAACAACAATAAACTGACAACAGAGGGAATGAAAAGGAGAAAGATATAGGAATGCCAATAAGGGTAAAGCGGGAACAGGTGACTGGTGATCAGCGCTCGCGCTGATTGCAAGAGCTAACAGCTGAGAGCAGGACACAGAGGGGAAAGATTTAACAATGATCAATCAAACCAGGTTCATGACAGATAGTTTAGATGTTAGATTAGATGTCTTGTCTGTGGCAGGTGTTTTTTTTTTCAAGTCGTCACCTTGGAATTATAAGGTTCTACCTGCCTTCTGAATGATTTTCAGATATTGAGCTTTAAAATTTTTGCATTCCGTAGCAAATAGTATGTGTGTAACATTTGTTTTTTAAATAAAATGTCTTAAAATGTAAACAACTTATAAAAAAACATCCCATAATGTAAATAGGTTGTCATTTAATAAGAAAATGTCAATAACTCAATTTTGACAAAAATGTCAGATAGAACCTTATAAGGCAGAAGAAGGAAACTCACAAGAGCATTAGTGGAGATTTATCAGAAGAACACTGGAGAACATCTTGTGCATTGCTGGAGCTCAGCAAACATGTAGAGCTCTGCTAGTCCTGTATTTGTCTTTTACAGACTGGAGTGTTGCATGTGGAGACAAATAGGAATCACACACCTCAGGAATGACTGGAAACTGATGGTTAGAGGTTAGGTATTTCTTGAATGGATGAATGAATGAATGAAAAATAGATGTCCTTCCAAAAGGAAGGGAGTGGTGGTGGGCATAGATTGTTAGATCAATGTCTTCTCTGGCTGTTATTTACATTGTAGGTAATGGACACACAACATGCAGAAGAGAGAGACTCACAAGAGCATCGGTGGAGATTTATCTAAAGAACACTGGAGAACATCTTGTGCATTGCTGGAATTTAGCAAGCATAGAGCTCTGCTAGTCCTGTCGTTGTCTATTACAGACTGGAGTGCTGCATGTGGAGACAAATAGGAATCACACGCCTCAGCAATGACTGGAAACTGATGGTTAGAGGTTAGGTATTTCCTCAATAGATGTATGAATGGATGAATGAATAAAAAATAGATGTCCTTCCAAAAGGAAGCGGCTGGAGGTGGACATAGATTGTTAGACGTCTTCTCTGTGGCAGTTATTTAAATTGTACACTGTTAACCCTTGCTGTAGATTATGCGGTAAATAACCCTAAAATAGCCAGTGTTTTGCTGTAATAAATGGAAACAGTATTTTACTGTAAAACGAGTAGAATTTGTATGAAATTGTGTAGGGCAAAGAATAAATTACAGTAATTCACTTTATTTAGCCATTACAGATAATAAATGGTAAATAAATGGTAGATAAATGGTATGCCATCTTGGTTTCTGCTGGGAGGAAATTCTCTCATTGAGTGCGGGATTCAACGTTAATTTTAATTTAGCAATTTATTTTTGAAAAGCGAATGAATTAAACTAAAAAGTAACTCAAATATTATGACTTAATTTTTAAAGTAATGTGTTACTTGTTACTTAGAATTACTTGTTACTTGCATTACTTGTAATGTGTGACCCCCAACACTGTCAAACTCAGTTTCTGGAGTTCCCCTACGCCAACACACAAGTCCTATATGCACTGCATGTGTTGTTCAATAATGTAACCTCTTTGTTTCATTGTAAATAGAAAATGTATTCATACATGCTGATTTGTTTAATTTTGTTAGACATTTTCTGGTAAATACTGTATTTGTTTGCTGCCAAACAATAAAATACATTTGTCTAAAGAATTGATATGCTTTCTATTTTAATAACAGTTAGTAATACTGATAAATTTTAGTAAAACTACAATAATTATATATGATATACCATTAATGTGTATGGAGTAGCTATTATGCTGTGAGTATAGAACTACAGTACAGTAATTAACTGTAAGCAGTTTCCAGTTAGTTACCGCTGCTACTCTGTAGCAATGACTTAATTGGCAACACCGTTGCCAGTATTCCATTGTAAAAAAAATAAAAATAAAAAATAAAATGGTAGGATCTGATACATTTATTACAGTGTTTATTCACGTTTGTTAACATTAATGTAATGATAACAAATATTAACTAATATTACCAATTTAATTTTAATAATCCATTAATAATAAAACCGCCCAGATCTCTTTCAAATCCTGGCATCCATATATATATAAACAAGAAGTGTGAGCTTATATACACCCCTCACAGATCTATCTATTTTACACAGATCTATTTTCTACAGGATGCTTTATATTAATATATTTGTATACATTAGATCAGTCAGTATCAAAGTCAAAATTGGAACAAATTCAAAACAAAAACTGAAAAATCTTAATATCACAGTTCAAAAAATTGTACACTCAAATAGTACAGGCCATTGGTAATTCACAGCTACCAGTAGGGTCACCCATAGTGGTCAAGTCAGCTGAGATGCCCAACCAAGACAAACCACTTGATTTTGGACAGTAGAAGATTGGCCAGATGCCCAGACAGAAGACGTTACCTGAATGACCGGAAGAAATTTCAAAATTACTGCACGCACGCACGCACTTTTTATTTTTAATAAAAAAAATAATGTTTTCAATGTCTTGAAATAGGTTAGTCTACTTTCACTAAAATTGATGAATGGGCTATTTCATCAAACGATGAAATAAAATTATATAATTTATATTAATATGATTTATAAAATTGACTCAAAAGTTACCACAAAAGAAGATTTCAGTTCATCATTGTGTTTCATGTGAAAAGAAGCAAGTAAACACTTAAAAAATAATCTACAATGCAAGAAAATTCATAAATGACACAAATGTGTGTAAACGATGACACGTTTATTTTGTGTGTGTGATCTATCCATTTATTTTAAAGAATAACATTTATTGTACTTTATTGCATTTTAATATGAATTTTTTTTTTTAAAGGGCACCTATTTCACCCCTTTTTTAAGATGTAATATTACTATTATGGTTCTTCTGAGTGTGCCAGTTTAGGTTCAGTTCAAAACACAATTCAGATTTTTTATTATGATGTGTTAAAAAGTGCCATTTCGGGGGCGTGTACACAGTTTGCTGTTTTAGGGGCGTGTTGCTTCACATGAAAATTAGTTTCGACTTCCCGCCCAAGTTAACAAGGGGGCGGAGCCAAGAGCTCCCCCGCTTTGTGTAATAGACAGGCAGACAAGAGAGAAGCAACATGAGTGTACCAACCAGGTACAACCAGCTGTACTTGTACGACTCAGACACAGACCAAGCAGAGAGTACAAATCATTTGTGTCTTTGTATAGTTTTACAGCCAACTGTGTGCTAGTTTAAAGCTCCGAGCTTGTAGCCTACACCGAGACTAATAAAGCACACTGAATTAACTTTTTTAACAGTTGAAAGTATCGCACACTTGCAGCGCCGGTGTGTCACCTGTTAGAAACTTATGTTTAGAATTCAAAAAAGCATGCCGCTGCGTGGTGCGACGCTGCGTGTCGCCGAGCGGCGCTTTTGGTTGACCTGCTTGATGCACCGGATGCATGGCTCAGATCCATGACGCGGCACACCAGACGCGCACATTCGCATGTTATTTAAAATGAAACTATTCAGATAACGATCTGTGGCGCGGCAGAAATATGAACAGTGTCCTGAGCAGGGCCAGCGCGTCCATAGAGGCGACCTAGGTGGCAGAATAGTGAGCAAACCCCATGGTTGTCACTTTCACTCACAACAACGCGAAATGCATGGCGCTGCGCGTCGGTAGTTCGTTATTTCCAATGGAGGGACGAGCACCTGAGGCAGCGCGCTCGCACTTTCCAGCTGCACCTAGTTAAGATGACAGGGAGCTTCTGTGACCGCGGGAAATGCAAACCGCTGAAGTTTAAGGAAGACACAATGAAAAGTACACATGTATGCAAACACACTAAAACTTACAAACACTGGCGGCGAGGAGAGCAATAACGTGGTGAATGTTGAGCCCAATGAGCCTTACATCTAAAAATAGAGCAAGAGTGTTTCTTTGGTGACGTCGCTTTGACTCACACGCTGAAAATGGTGGACGTGAAACAACATACTGAGGAGATGGTAATGGCCACCTGTCAATCAATATTGGTGGGCGGGGGGACCGCACTCTTACGTCAAGTTGCGGTCGATCTCAAAACAGCTCCAATTGGTCCACCGTTTTTATGTTGTTAAATTGAAAAAAAAGGACTGAGCGTGTTTATATCAGCCCAATATGACGATCTATACACTATACCTACACATATGTCTGTCCAAACAGCTTGAAAAGTAGATTTTTTACCATAGGTGCTTTAAATAAAATTATTCCTCAAAATCTAAAACTTCCAGTAGGTGGTAGTAAAGTCTAATGAATGAGAAGATTCGTTCAAACAACTGAATCATTCAACAAAGAAGTAAACTTCATTTTTAAATAAAAAAGTGAATTTGACCTAATTTACAACATGTGCATTCTCAAATCTCTCAAAGAGTGGCCACGATGTGGACAACATTTGAATTCAGAGTTTTAATTTAAGAATTATTATTGATCTAATCAGACAATAAGAAGATAAGTAGCAAACACATTGCTTGTCAGGAAGTTCTATTATCCTACATAATTTTTTTATGCGTTTTTTAAAGATAACAAAGGTGTAGGTTATACAGTGCCTCGTTAATTGCAGAGGTCCTCTATTAAAAAAACTGAAAGATCTTAAAGAGATAAAGCCTTAGTCAGGTAAGAAAAAGTAAGGCAAAAGTAACTCCAAAGTAAAGTAATGCAACTAGTTCCTTTTTGAGGAGTAACTCAATAATGTAATGCATTACTTGCAAAACACTGAGTATATATTTAAGGAGCAGGTGAATGTAATCAATAAGATAAAAAGAAACATGGGTAGGGCCAGACAGAATCTGCGGACGTTTTTTTGCTATTTCTGCAGAGAATTTTGGTAAAAATCTGCAGATTTTTGCGGAATTATTTTAGGATAAAATAATTAAAATGTGAAATAAAAAAATTATATCTTTTTAACTTTTATTTAATGTTTAAAATGCAAATCCAATTAAATTAAGAGTAAATAGTTAACTGTAAGTAAATAAACAGAATTTATGATGGGCTAAAAATCTGCGGAAATTTGCAGAAAATTGCGAAAAAATCTGCGGAATTCTGCACGCGCAGATTCCGTGTGGAATTTAGAAATGAGAACTCAGGAAAAAAAAAACACAGGAATATAACAAATTCATGTCCGTGACACACTTCTGTTTTAAAATACAATTTACTGCATTATTTTCATTACAACTCTTTTGGTAGCCTATGTAGCCTATATATTTTAACATAGCTATATCACTTAAGGCCACTTAAAATAAGATATATATAAGAGACCAAGACAATAAGTGTTAAAAATATATTCTAATAATTTCAGTGGATGGAATTTTCCAGACTTTAATCCAATCCAAGCTGTTCTGAGAAAGCAGTGGATGGTAAATATGAGATTATTTCACCACAGGGTGTCAGTGCTCTAGTTCTTGCAATGCAGAAGTGTGTGAGACTTGATAAATCATTTATATAAATAATAATTTAAATAAAATATTATTTAATATATAATCAAAATAATTAACATTATGGGATATATTGAACTGCAATTAAAGCAGGTCACTGGACTTAAGTTTTTTAAGTCCGAATGTATTTAAAAAGAAAATATTACTATATAAATAACTTTGCATGGTTTGTGAGAATTGAGCAGTTACGTTGTTAAACGGATGAAGAGGTTTTCTCAGTTTATTGGTGTTTTTCTATTTGTATGCGTTTTCTTACCTTGCATCTCTCGATCAACACCATGTGAAAAATAAGCAACCACAACTACGGTTACCATATAGTTTTAGCAAAAAGAAACTATCTTTACCAGTAACATATTTCACACACTAGCAAATTACACGCATAATATCTCCCAGATCTGTTATAGGAACAATTTCAGTTGCTACAGCAAGTTCAAATAAACTCTTCTTTGACACAATTTTCCATTTAAATTGTGATGTCTTACCTCGTTTACTCACTAGATGGCAGAATTGCTTTGCTGTCAGTTTTTGCTTGTTGAACTATTGCAGAAGACCGTTCCTATTTGTTGACATGTCCTTGTTATTGTCTAAAAATGTTCAACCAATATCAAACCATTTTCGTTACTTTAAGCAAAGACATGTCTGATAAAGTCAGAGACACTCCGACAGCTTCACAAAAGAGACATGATATTTGTCCCAATCACTTTCAAATCAACAAGGACCTTTTCAGTGTTATTCGATAATGTTAAAAATGCTTTCAAACACGTCCACACCATTAAAGCTTGTTTGTTTTAAAATGCCACCTGGCTCTTCTTGGAAAGACATTTTACATATCACTAAATCTGCCAGAGGAATGACAATTAGACTTGATCTTATCATCAGTAAACTGGTCCATCAATACTAGAAAAAGCAGTCAGTTCATCTTATTATCAGTCTGCGGAGGTTTTAGTTGTTGTTGTTGTTTTTTTAGCAAAGTAGAATTGCTAGAATGACTACAAAAATCCAGAAAACTGTTTCTGCTCAAATGAATAAGTATAATAGCATAATTAAAAATATAAGTATATAATATTAATATTGTTTTAGTATGATAATAATTAGCTAAGGTCAGACAATTTGCGGAATTTTTTGCTAATTCTGCAGAGAATTTTGTAAAAAATCTGCGGATGTATGCAGAATTATTTTGGCAGTATCATAACTAAAAACTTAATATATGAAATAAAAAAAATAATATCTTAACTTTTATTTAATGTCTACAATGCAAATACATAGTTCCACTTATTTGGTAAACAAAGCATGTGTCTTATACAATATATCTACTAAAAATTTTACTTTACACACTGTATTGTAAATAAATCATTTAAACACTTTCTTATTAGTCAATATTATTGCTGAAATTAATAAAAAAAAACTGAATAAATATAAATTTACACACATTTCCTTTGCTTAAAGGGAACCAACATCACTACCTGCTATACACTTTTTATACACACACATCCTTATTTAATAACACACTTTACATGCCAATTTGCACATAACAGCTGCACGTTGTTTATAGTAATATAGCTGTTCATACACTTGTCAATTTGCATATTTGCATTCAATACTTTTTAAAATATATTTATTATCAGTTTTTTTAGTCCTGCCTCTGTAATTTTGTTGCACTGTAGAACCTCTGTCATGAAAACAAATTCCTCGTATGTGTGAACACCTGGCAATGAAGCTCTTTCTGATTCTGATTTATACAAGTCAATAAATATTTCTGCTTGTGTAGATTCCGTATGGGCCTAACTATCAGTTCATTATTATTAACTAACTTCATTCATTTGCAGATTGTATTTTTTAATGATCGTTTTAATAAAACACATTATGTTTTGTGTTCAGACCATTTTGAACCTCTATATTGGAATACCTATATCAAAATCCTATTGTTAAATGATCTGTCAAGTTATGTTAAAATCATACACTGTAAAATAAAATCTGTCATTTCATGGTTTTTTTTCTGGCAGCTGGGGTGCCGGAAAAAAACACGTAAAATAACACTCGTTAAATTACAGAAATTTATTGTTAAATAACGGACATTAAATTACAGAAATTTCCCTAAATTTGAATTTCTGGTAAATTTCTGTAATTCAACTTTTGTTATTTTACAGTAAATGTCTGTAACTTAATGGCTTAATGTAACTAAATAAACCTTGATTTGATTGAAAATTTTATGCATTTATTTTGTTTAAAAAATATTTTTTTGTTGTTGTGAGTTTTAATACATTTTAAAATCTTTGACCATTAATGATTCATAATTCATAAATGATTCATGATTCATAAATGCAAAGGATTTTAACTAAATTCTAAATGAACTAAATGCAGTAATTAGCCTTATTTTCTATTAAATTACATTTCAAATATGCTACAGCATTTTAATGACATTTTAAGCACAAATTTTTGCTGGATTAGCTTGTCAGATGGTTATCAATACCACACTTTTGATGCAACAAAAAAATGTGTCTTAGCGCTTACCATACTATTTCATGTTTACAAAAATGTGTGTTTATTTACAAATGTGCATTAAATTATTACAGTTTTTTGAGACTGCAATTTTAAATAAATATTTTTGAACAAAGAAATATGAAAAAAAAATACTTACATATTATCATGCATCATAAAAAATAACTCGATTAGGAATCTGTTAAAACTTGTTTTAAATTAAAAGCTGTAATAACTTAAAAACTGCTTGCAAACTGGACAGCTCATTTACTTAGTCAGATTTTGTCCATTTGAATAATTAAAAATGTAATTTGTCTTAAAGCTTTCTTCTATTGGTTATTTTCACAATTTATGATTGCATATTGTCAAAAATGGGACAAATGAGCTCATATAGGGGCCTGTTAAAATACAACAATGTAATAAAATACATTTTGTATTGAACAATATTGACAAAAATACATATCTTTTTTTCTTTATGTGTGGTTCATGCAATTTATGATTTTTGATAAAGGTGTTTACAATAATAATATGTAATCGTTGTTTTTAATAACATTTGCATTAATAAAAAATATAAATTATATATTATTAGCGTGTACCCTATTATCAAAAATAAATGGGTACACAGCTTGAAAGTTATGCCACATTCACTTATTAATTAGAAGTTGCTTATCAGATACAATATGGTTTTAGATTACAAAAAAACTAATTAACTGGATAGTTTACCCAAAAATAAAAATTTGCTCAATATTTACTCACCCTCAAGTGCTTCCAATCCAAAGGCTAAAGAAGATATTTTGAAGAAAGCTGGTTGAACGATCACTTTAAGTTATGACTGTTTATCAAAAAAACTTATTTTTGAATTTGAACTGGTCCAGACTGCTTAAACTGTACGTTAAACAGTTAAACGAGTTACAGTTTTTCTCAGTGGCTTTGATGCTTTTCTCACAACACTATTTACATTTGCACAACAGTTAATGCATTTCTCAAAACAATTAGTCATTTGTGCACATCATAGTAGCAGTTTCTCATTCCTTCCAGCAAATTGCAAATGCTTTTGGACGTGCATCAATTGCTTTCATACAACTCTCTGCTGTTTGTAACATTATCATTTGCTTATGTCATGTCAGTCAAAATTAACTAAACTTGTGGATGCTGAATAGTCATTCCATATAAAACTAATAGTCCTCCTTTCATTACTTGAGTCATTACATACATTGCAATCCTCATAATACTTCCTTATTTTCAAAGTGTTTCTTTCTTCTTTTTTTTTTTTATATAAAATGAGCACCTTTAAAGTGAAGTTGGATGGCAGTAAGAGACTCTACATATCAGTGTCTTTCTCTGTTAAGATCAGTGGTGCTATCAGAGCGGTTCAGCGCACTCTCACTGCTAGTAAACCCTGGAGAGAAAAGCTTAAGACACAGCCCTCGATAAGAGACTGTTGATTCCATAAAATGTCACCCCAGTCATATCTCAGTGCTCAGATGAAGGGTCTTTAGAGGAAGGTTAAATATAGTAACCCTGCCATACAATAAGAAGGTAAGCAAAAATAGTGATGAAAGAAGGAAATGAATGACTTAGAAGAAAAAGATGCATTAAACATCAGGATGTACCCTGAACTTCATGTGAACTATATGTCAGAGCATCCAAGATTGCATTATATATATTGTTATAAGTCCATGTGAAATCAACATTTTTTATTTTGCTAGCACACATTGTATTCTCAATTTTGCAGCTTCAGTCACAATATTTTTAATCATGCCCCTCTTACTGTTAGTTTGTTACAAGGGAATGTAGCACACAAAGAAGCCCATTGCCCCTTACTTGCTGTAATATTTCATTTCAGTAGGAAATAAATCAACAAACTGAAACAAAAGTCTCAGCAATGTCTGGTTCACGCAGACTTAAAGAGTCTATATTTGACAGCACTGTGTTCTTCTATGGCAAATAAAAGTTCAAAATAATATTTCATTCAATGCTGTAGCTATCGAATAATAATAATTAATCGAGTAATAATTACTACTAATAATCTGATTTTCTATAAGGGTTCAAAACACCCTAGAGTACTTTTTTGAAATTTTAACAGATTTCTGAATGTGTTGAGCATCAGTTCAGACAACGTTAGCACCTGTCAGCTTTAATTGTGGTGGATAACTTTGAGCTTTTGTCAGCTAGTTTCATCTTTTGGGTTTAAAATAATTTTTGGGGCTGAATAAAAATTGGTGATGTATCGTGCATCTGCTACTGGAGTTTTCTTATACTATGAGAAGACCCTGCTTCTTAATTATTCATGAAAGCATGTGCTTTCCGAAGGCAAGGCAGACCTGCCAAGCTGTGAGACCGTGCATGGCACATTCATGAAGGGTTGATGTGTTTGTTTCCATGATCCACATAGTTTGTTGCATGTTATTTCTGGCGATTCTGTTAGGGCCAATACAGCAAAGCTTTTGGTTTGCAGTAAGCATTTTTGTCAATAAAGCTGTACGAGAATTTAAGAATGGCGGACTTTGTCATTTATCAGTTCATTACCATTCTGACACATCGCCCTGTGCTGCTGTGTTCGCCTATGTTTAAAATTCTTCAGATTACCAGCTGGGTTAATGGTTGGAATACATAGGGCAAGAGACCTGCTGCACTGCTCTGCTGTGTCTGCTTTCAGACCCGGGGATTGAGGAGGAGAGTTGTCCTCCTCATTTATAATTCATTCATTTATTCATTTTCTTTTTAGTCTTAGTCCCTTTATTATTCCGGGGTCGCCACAGCGGAATGAACCACCAACTTACCCTATAAACTAAAAGCCTTAAAAAAATCATAATTGGAAAAAAATTATAAATAAGGTTTTTGAAAACTGTGTGGGCCAGGTGTAGGGTTAGAGTAGGATAATAGAATATAAAACTTGTAGTATAAAAATAATTAAGTCTATGGAGAATTCCTGAAGATAACATATTCAAGTGATTGTGTGTTTGAGTGACAGAGAGAAACTATAAAGATATTTCATAAAACATACCTAACTTGGGGACATCATGACCAGCCTCCATACTGAACAACAGTCTTAAATAGTCACCAACACATAGACACATACATACAGTTGAAGTCAGAATTATTAGCCCCCCTTTGAATTTTTTAGTTTCTTTTTCAAATATTTCCCAAATGATGTTTAACAGAGCAAGGACATTTTCACAGTATGTCTGATAATATTTGCTCTTCTGGAGAAAGTCATTTTTGCAATTTCTTAATCTTCATAATTGTCTTTAAAGAGAGACATACTTAATTACACTAAAAATGAAAACTGTTAGCCAAAAGTAGTCCTATAATTTCCTTCATCGTTCTTTTTATTGGTGTTTTATAAAACTGCTTTTCCCGATAAAATACATACAGTATAGTACTTTCTTTATCTATTATAGATGCCAATGGCTACAGGTTTCCAGTAATCTTCAAAATACCTTAATTTGTGTTTAACAGAAGAAAGAAACACCAACCATTTTGGATGAGTAAATGATGACAGAATAAATTTCTTTAATCACTTTAAGGTATTGTACTTTTTTTTTATCCACTTATATTTACAACGTAGGAGCAGTTAATTGTTTTTTAAAGTATATAAAGGTATAGAGGTACAAGAGAGTTCAAATTTTTTTATATAAAATAGGCAACTATAATGACAAATATTATCAATATAATGCATCAGACTGCTTCTATAAAGGTAAAATACATAGCAGCAAATTACAGTAGAAGTCAGGTGCATTTATTTTATAAATGTCCACAAACCACCTTGATTTAAAAAATACACACACACACACACACACACACACACACACACACACACACACACACAAATACAAATCCATTAATGTTTCATTATTTTTTGCTTTCGTTTATGCTTTTAAACTGCATGATGGAAGTGTCATCTCTACTAGTATAATATGGTGAATAATTTAATTGACATCTTTAACATTTGATATATTGATATATTGTCTATTTTCAGTCATTCATTTTCTTTTTGGCTTAGTCCCTTTATTAATCAGGGGTCGCCACAGCGGAATGAACCGCCAACTTGTCCAGCACATGTTTTACGCAGCATGTTCCATCAAGCATTTTCCAGCTGCAACCAATCACTGGGAAACATCCATACACTCTCATTCACACACATAAACTACGGACAGTTTAGCTTAACCAATTCATCAAGCGCATGTCTTTGGACTGTGGGGGAGTCTGTGTGAGGCTTGAACCAGCGACCTTCTTGCTGTGAGGCACTAGCGCTACCTACTGCGCCACCCCGTTGTCTATGGTCATGTATATTAAAATACATGAGCAGCCAGTACTGTACTGTTATTGATTTGCTAACAAAAACCTTACAGGAAAACCATGACTGTCACATAACCTGCACTCCAAAAAATGGCATTTGCTGTTTGTTCAAACTACTTATTTAAATTAAGCTGAAACAACACAATTCTTGAGTTTTTTAATGGGGCAAATTAATTGTTTTATGTTCAATCCACTTAAATTTTCAAAAACTAAGAAGTTAGCTTAATTCCTTCATGTTGTTCTAACACAAATCAATAGTGTGGAACACAACACTTTTTACAGTGCATGTTAAAATCATATGTGACAAAATACATGAAACACACGTGAAGCATATGTGAAATGAATAGATTTGAATCATTTATTTAAGGAAAAAAAAGTGACCATGGACTACAAAACTGATATTGAGTTGCATAGTTATATTTTTTGCAATAGCCAACAATATAGGTCAAAATGAAATGACAAAAAACATAATTCGAATATTAAGGCCCAATCCCAATTCTGTTTTTGTACCCCTACCCCTTCCCCTTCCCCTTGGCCCAACAGAGGGTTAAGGGGAAGGGCTTTAACATTTACCTCCGAAGAATTGGGACAGCACTACAACACCTGTACACGTCATCATATGTCATCGCAATCTCTTGCTTCACATGAAATCAGACGATCGCGACTGCTGAAGTTATTCCAGTTGCGTTATTTTTTGTTATTTATCTTCAGGAAACCACCAAAGGCATATATTATGTTATCAGAATGATCTAATGTGGCAATAAGATCGTAACTATACTGTACATTTACACCGTGGCCATATTCATCTGTAAACACACGAAAACAACACTAACATTATAGCAGACACTGTAAAAAGCTCCCAGCCACTAAACTTTTCTGACAGGGTATTCGAGTGTCATAGAGTGTCAGAATGTTGTTTGACTGCTGTACAGGAGTTATGATTAGGGATTATAGATTGCAAAAAGTTTGCGTTTTTTTCTAGCGTTTTTTTTTAAGCATGACAGTAAAACATCAACGCGGTTATGAATATATTAAAACATGTGATTGTTTGTTGTAAAAAATTGTAATAATGACAAAAATACTAATTTGTGGATCTCTTTACTTCCGGGTTCAGCAACACTGCCGCTGTGGCTGGTGCATTCTGGGAAATTTTCTTACCCCTTAGTTTTGAGTGTGGTCCTGAAAAATCTTCATTCGAAAAGCTATTCACCCCTTCCCCTTAGCCCTACGCCTTCAAATTATAGAGAATTTCGACACCACTACCCCTTGGCGTGAACGTACAAAACAGGGGTAGGGGTAAGGGGAAGGGCTAAGGGGTAGAATTGGGATTAGGCCTAAGTAAAAATCATGTTCCATGAAGATATGTTTGAAATTATGATTTTGAAATCGATTTTGAAATTGAAATGTATCAAAACAGTTTTTGATCAGTAATATGCATTGCCAAGAACATAGACAAATTAAAAGTCGATTTTCTATGTATTTCAATATTTTTAACCTTCAAACAGTTGTGCATCAGCCAAATGTTGTCCTACCATAACAAACCATCAATGGAAATCTTTTTTCTTTCAGCTTTCAGATGATATATACATCTTGATTTTGGAAAATTGACACTTCCCAGCAAGCATTTTTTGTTTTTATAAGATGTCTAATAGATGTCTAAACAAAGTCGTCTAGGCTAAAACAAGGCTAAATTTGGGCTGTTAGTAAATATTTAATAGATGTCTAAAAATAGACCATAACTAGACTAGTCATCAAATAACAGAAATGAATGACTACTATACACATAAAGTCTGTCTAATTTGACTTCTAGTCTAGTTTTGGGCTATTCTGTGTATTAGATTTTTACTGGCAGACCAGGTTTAGCCTTGTTTTAGCCAAGCGGTCTACATTTAGATGTATATGCAAAATTGTTTGCTGGGTTATGACTGGTTTTGTGGTCCAGAATCACAAATGTGATCATGTGATGATTTTTTTCCATGTGTTCACATGTGCTTTTTATGTAATTGACATTTGCAAGGTGATTTCATCTTCTACCAGATACAATAATATGCTAGATCTCTTAAAAAATTGCAGATATCTTTATATAAACCTGCCTGATTTGAAATGCTGCTTACCATTAATGCTTGCAACACTAGTAGAGGATGAGGCATTGCAATAGTTTCCTCAGCAAACAGCACTAATTAAAGGTACCTCTATATCCTTAAATTAACTTAATTTGTGCAAAGTAATAGCTCAATGTCACCAGCTCAAATGGCCCAGTGTGCTGGGAACAGTCAGTCCACAGCTGCCACGCGTCAGTTTGCTGAAGCGATAAACATCGTCCTCTCTGATGAAAGCTTGTCAACCCAGAGAGCGCCATTACGGCTGATGACTGACAAGTGCAGAATCTCGTAGGATGCCATTTGGGATTTGATTTTCCAGATGTTTGCCAACTTCTCCTTTCTCATTTTCAGCAGGATTGCGGGCAAATAGCGTACAGAGTGAGTGGGGCACCGCATTGTGGTCTCATACTGTAGTGCCAATCTCGACTGACGAGTCTCTTTTGAAGTATTCATCAATTTTGACAACCATCTGCACAGATTACTGGTTTCTTTCCACACATGCACAATTAGAAGTTTGCTGTTGTTGTCTTCTGGTGCTCAGACTGGATCAAGCCATCGTAGACCGTGCAGAATAACTCCCAGATTTGTTTATAAAGCAAGTACCATATGGATTAAAGTGAATGCATATGCGTGTGGCATATGGGGAAACTAATTAACGATTAAAAATAAGTTACTTTAAAAAAGTTGTATCATTTACAAGACTTTTTTTAACCTCTTCAAGTTTCTGTGTTCTCATTAACCCAGTGGATTTTTTTATTGCTTCATCTCAGATGTCTTGGGTACAATTCTTGAGGAAATAATTAGCCTTTATAAGTCACAGAGAATTGAAAATTAAAATTTGGCTGGCTGGCTGCTCTTGCAATACTCAGCATAATTAGTGAAGATTTGTCTTTCTTTCTTTCTTTCTTTCTTTCTTTCTTTCTTTCTTTCTTTCT
>CAIGQZ010008319.1:2028591-2050951 GCA_903798205.1 Danio tinwini
TTCTTCTTCTTCTTCTTCTTCTTCTTCTTCTTCTTCTTCTTCTTCTTATTATTATTATTATTATTATTATTATTATTATTAAGTAGGATATTTATTTTTTCAATTTCTTAATAAATAGCCTACTGTAAATTAGGCCTACAACCATTAACAATTTACATGATTTATATATAAGGCTAGAATGTCTTAGCTAAATGATTTTACATGGAATATTCTCAATATTTGTAAAACGAAAAACAATTGCACAAAAAGTTTTTTTTTTCTCTAAAGTTGTTACTCCGCCTCATTTAGGGCGTCATTATGTACGTTTTAGGTTATAACTAACGTGGTTCAAACGATGCATCTGCGACAAAGCAACTATGGTTTTGGGAAACACTCCTGATTACATTGTTATTTTCCTCAAACGATGCATCTACTTTGATAGTTCAGCTTTGAGTTATGTAGTTATGTCGTTCTTTCGGAAATGCAGCCCAGGATGGATACTAAACAAATATAGACAATTTGGGGTAAAATATGAACAAACCCAACCAATGAGTTAACTTTTTGAATCAAATTTGAACGTTAATCTAAGACCAGCGATTTCTATATTTGACCAAAATTAGTCATTTTTACCCTGCATTTTTTTGTGCATGCTAAAAACTTTTTGTCTACTCATGGTAGTTAAGGTAACATGCTGGATCTCTTTGTCTTCTTGCAACTGTTCAATTAACCCAATCACCCAACATCAGAGCGAGCTGCGAGCTCTGATTGCAGTCTTGATAAACACAAAACAAATCAATATGAGCGTTGTAAAGGTTAAATGATGTTATGTTGTCTGTTGTAACACCGCTGTGTACTAGAGCAGTGAGCCTCTTACCTCGTCACACTTTTAATGCGCAAAACACTTTCAACTCATTGTATTTACATGGAACCAGCAGAAATTTATTCAAACCTTAGTTTATTTCATGTTTCTAATCCAAGAGCACACATTACGCTTGCTAATTAGTCTAAATTAGCCGATTTCCTCAAACACATCTTTCCTCAGAGAAAGGTTATTTAGTCGATCCTACAAGAAACACGACTTTGGTGTTGAAGTGAACATTTTCCAACTCAAATCCTGTAAAGGGCTCAGCAATCTTTCCTTACAGGCATACAGTCACTTTCAAAAACAATTAAGCCAATGACATCACTGTAATTACAGTAACTAATTACCCTCTCTAAATGAACAGCTTAGCACAGAGAAAGCATTTCCCACACACACACACACACACACACACACACACACACACACACACACACACACACACACACACACACACACAGCACAAAGTGGTTGCAGGAAAAGAGCGTCCGCTAAACTTCTTTTCTGCTCACCTCTCAAGACCACACAAAGGAAGCTCTTGTTTTTGGCTCACGTACACGTCATTCTGAAGGTACATCATAAATATTTGCACTCAGTTCTTATCAGTGAATTTGCATTAGTCTCTTATCAGTCCTCTTGCCGGGCTTAACTTGATAAGGAGGAAACGCATCACATGCCTGCTATTAATGAACCTCTGCTTAGTCTGATGTCATTCTTTAGCCAAGACTTCATCAGCATCAAGGTGTTTGCATGTTAAAGAACTAATCTTTTATTACTTGCTAAAGCAAACACCACTGTTACTATTAGTCATACTTGGGGGGTTGTGATTTGAACAAAGCTTTAATGCTAAGTGATAACTTTGATATGTAAATAGTCTTTAACATGTATTACAAGAATTATACCTTAGATCATTTGGCTGGTTAGGAGAAGGTATGTTAGTACTTCAACGAGTGTTCTGGTGAGATTATGGTGTTATATGTTTAGTTCATGTGAACAAGTGTGAACTCTGCTATCTAAATGGCTGTAGAGTGCAAAAATTTTTTTACCAGCTAAGACTGCTGAAAAGGTGGGTTTCATATGCTCATTCTGAAAACATAGCCTTATATACATTTCTGGTGATTGCAAATTATGTAGCCAGAAGTATGTATGGCTGCATTTTGTTTTTGAAACAAATGCTAGGGGGCGGTATGACGCCGTTCCTTTTTGCGCTTAGGGAAGAAGGAGGGTTGTGTCAGTCGATCAGTAAGTCAGTCAGTCAGTCATTCAGTCAGTCGACAGTGGCCTCTGGTGGATTTACTCGAGAAGAGCAGGTGTGAATGGCACTGTCAAGGAAATTTGAGATCTGAAAAAGTGTACACAGCAGCCTCTGATGGATTCGCAAAAACAATAACTGCAAAAAAAGTAGCTCCTGGGACATTTTTGGAGCTCTCCAGAAATGTATATAAAGGTACGTTTTCAGAGTGAGACTGGGTTGGTTTCAGTCCACTCCCAGTGGACAAAAGGCATCTGAATTAACTTAAAACCTTTTTGGGATTTCTCGTCATTGCAATGTTGCTCATTACAGTTCAGTACAAATATCACAACTGCATCTCCTTGCAGCAGATGCATTGAAGAGATTCACTGAATTCTAGAGATGCATTGATTTTGCTACAACTCTGGTCTAGGGTCAAGGCCACAACATAAAAAAAAAACACCAAACTAACAAAAAAAAATCACTTTTGTAACCCTTTGGAGTTGGGTCTGTTTATTTGTCTTTTTTTGTCATCACCCAAAAAAAAACGTGAAGCCAACAACCTCGGAGAGGACCCACAGAAAAATAATAAACAAAAAGTACACTAACTAAACACCCAAATTAAACTAACTACACTTAAAATAACAGAAATAAAAATACAAAATCTACCCCTACCTCCCTGACTATGTACAAAAACAAGGGAAAATTTTTACATAAAAGAAAAGTGTGGTGTCCAACCCGTACTACTTCTTACCGTGTTCAAAATTCAATAGTTACAATATCCACGAACAAACATATGAACCAAAAACAAAATAAGACGGTGAAACACAGATGGATATACAACAAAGAGTCAAAATTTACACACCAACACCAACAACAGTTTTTATAGCACACCAAACGCAAAACAACACGTCAACCAAACTTGCTCTCTCGCCCCACACCCGTTTTCCCTTTTTAAAGGATGCCCTGGGTCACTCCAGCCAATCCCAGGGCACGTCATCTGCGTAATTAGGGCAGGGCCTGCAGATGTAAAGAGAGGGAGAGAGAGAGAGAAAGACACCCACAGAAACATACACACACACACACACACACCTGCCAACGCAACAATTTCTAGAGATGCAATGAATTCATGTTTTATAAGCTGAGACTAAATTAATACCCAGCAACCTTTTTGTGTGTGTGTGTGTGTGTTTAATAGAAATCTAAAAGACATCTGAAAATAGATAAAACAAGGCCAAATTTGGGCTTCCAGTGAAAATCTAATAGGTGTCTTTAACATAATTGACAAAATTGACTAGTCATTGAATAGAAAGCAATAGATAACTACACTTGTGAAGTCTGTCTCTAGTCTGAATAGTCGATTTTTGATCTATTGTATGTCTACTAGATCTATTTTTGACTGTCTGACTAGTCTATTTTTGAACTATTGAAAGATGTATACTTTCACAGACTGCTAAAATTTGTTTAGAATGTCTATCGTGGGTCAGTTTACTGTTATTATTTTTTAGTCCTGACCAAAAGAACCATGAGAACTGAACTGCAAGTGTAAACACTCCCTCAGACCTAATGCGTGGAGAAATCAGGGCTATCTGCAATTCTATGTAGGCGAAATTTCTAATTATTCCTTTATCTCCAATGTAAGAGACAACAATTTGCATTGGTAAGCTAAATGTACAAAGTTTTAAATGTGATCCAGTTATTTTCCCCATGCCAAAACAATTTGATTTACTGCTTTAGTAAATAGTGTTTGTTTGCATTTTTTCACCACTATCATTTTTCATTCACTTATAATCATGAACGCACTTTTGCAGCACAAACAGTTAACTGCACTTACAACTGAATTAAAATTCAATCACTTAATGCAATAGCTTATTAATAGAAAAAGACTAATATATAGTAATAGTAATATAAATGGTTATTACCATAGCAAAGTCTGATAAAGTTTGTCAAATTAAATTTGTCATACTCCCAAGGTAGTTTATTCAATTGATTTTTATACAATAAAATATTATTTATTAATATGATTTAGGATTTTATTAACTGTAATATTCCAGTTGTGGACTTTTATATTGTGTTTCCTTTGGGTTCCATTTATTTTCTGTTGCTTCAGAATAGATGGATACTCACTGGTTAATTGCCAAAGACTACATGTCTAGTTTGGTTCCTCATTTAGCCATGCATTTAAGCCCTCAGTTTGGTTCATCCCTTTGTCCTGTATATTGTCTTTACCTACGTGGAGCTGCTGTGTTGAATCTTGTCTTTTGGATTAGCTTCATTGTTTTTGAAAATGAAATAAATCTGCTGCAATTGAGAATCTCTGCTCTTCTTTGTTTGACTGCACTGTGATGCTGTAACCACACAAAAGCAGATTATTGAGGGCACTGGGGCATCATCTCTATTGACTTCCATTGAAAAAGGGCTGCTTGTTGAACATTTCAAAGCAGTGTTGTTGCTTCTGCAAGTCACCCAGCAACATCCTAGCAACCACATAGCAATATTCCCAAACTAAAAAAATACACTTGCAACAGCAATATAGCAAAACAAAGCACACTAGCATTATTGTAGTGGGTAAAAACAAATCAAGAAATAATGCACTGCAAAGAATCCCAGGGTTAGCAATCGGCAAATGGCACCACTGGATAGAGGGGTCTGCTGTTCCTTGTGAGGTTTGAACTGACCACTGTAATTTAACCTGTACAATACCCATACTAAATGCCAGATTGTTTTGTTTAGTTGCTTTCAATTGACCTCTATAGATTATTCATTTTCTATTATTTGGTCTTTCTGTTCACCACTATCAATACTACTTTAGTTTTTTTTTGTTTTTCTTGGTACATTTTGAATTCAGACTATTTTTTTTACCTACGTTATAGAAGTATGTGGCCTCAAATTCTACAGAAATGTTTTTTGTTGTAAAATTAATTTTCTACATTTCCTATCTCTCACCGAAGGAGTGTGTCATATTATTATATATGTATAATATATTTTCAAATTTCATTGCTATTGCCAAGACAATGCAGTGGCGCAGTGGGCAGCACGTTCACCTCACAGCAAGAAGGTCGCTGGTTTGAGCCTCAGCTGGGTCAGTTGGCGTTTCTGTGTGGAGTTTGAATGTTCTCCCTGTGTTCGCGTGGGTTTCCTCCAGGTGCTCCGGTTTCCTCCAAAGACATGTGGTACAGGTGAATTGGGTATGCTAAAATTGACCGTAGTGTAAGAATGTGTGTGTGTGAATGAGTGTGGATGTTTCCCAGTGATGGGTTGCGGCTGGAATGCATAAAACATATGCTCGATAAGTTGGCGCTTCATTCTGCTGTGACGACCCTAGATTAATAAAGGGACTAAGCTGAAAAGAAAATGAATGATGCTATTGCCAATACTGGTATATTGTGACATCCTTAATTAAGACAATAAATGTATTTAATTTTTTTTAAACATTATTTAAAGCAATTATTGACATTATTGGACATTTTTTAAAACAATATTTTGTGTCAATAAACTGGAGCAGATTAAATCTGCTTAGAAATCAGTTTTGTGGTTAGTTTTTCTGAGGACTGAACAACAAAAACGTCTAAATCCTATTTCAAAATAGAAAATTATTAGACCTTTAGAAAATTATTTTAAACAGACCTTCAGTTTGATAAAACAAGGAAACAAGTAAAAATAAAATGTATTTATGTATTATACTTTATGTATAAAGTAATTGCTGAGCTAAGGTTTGGCACCATCACCACCAACAACTAAAAAGTAGTAATTGTTAATTGTGTGTGGTGTTTGAGCTTTAAAGTGGTTAAATTGAAGCTATAGTTGATATTTAAGCCTTACAGCTCAACCTTTCAAATTATTAGCAATTTACTATTTATTCTGATGCCATACCATCTCATTTTCTTAACATGCATTATTGTACATTACTTTGCAAAAAATAAAATAAAATAAATAAATAATAATATTACAAACAAAGTTCACAAGTTAAAGAGAGCAATGGTCCAGCAGTTTGGATCTCCAGGTCTCCGCTGATGAAGTGTCCTGAGTGCTTTTTTCTATGTCTCCTCATCTTTCTCTTTGCTGTTGATTTGAAAGAAGGACCTCTCTTCACCTCACACTGTGAGATTCCCCCATCTGCTTCCCCTCCATTTCATCAGCTCAGCGATCGACGGCAGCTCTTCCCTCTATCACAGTCACCTCACCGCATGCCACGGATTTGAAGATTAGCTACTCCCATATTTTCCCTTTCAGCGTTTATCTCCTACAAGACACAGCCATACTGAAAAAAGGGCAAAACCACAATGAGCCGTGCGGTTTCTTTTGCCTTCAGGCCTTTTAATTACAAAACCAATGAATAAACTGAGCTGGGGAGGGTGTATTAAAATTAAGGGGACTCATTCAATATGCTGTTTGCGGTGTCTTAAAAATGTCTTGTCTCATCACACAGCGGCCACGAAAAAAAATCAGATTCAGAAATATATACAGTCAGTAAAGTTTGGACAAATGCAAAAATTTATTTAATATAAAAATAAGCAGATGTGTATTTGCAGTATTTTGCCAAATACCAACACAAGTGGGATTGATTTTTAAAATGAAAACTGTACTATATTTGTATTGCTTTGATGCTTGTAAAAACCCATTTCAGCTTTGACAAGCTTTTCTCTAAATATGTGGCAGCAGTTTAGCATTAAATGTTCACTGTTATGAACACTTTGGATATATCATATACACAGTAAAGCCACGCTTCATTTTGAATTTATTTCATTGCATTAGACACAAAATAACCAACACACATCAATCCATAAGTATTTGAATAAACTTATATGATCTCATGTATGCTCATTCTCCTACAGCAGGGGTGGGCAAACTCAGTCCTGGAGGGCCAATGTCCTGCACAGTTTAGCTCCAACTCTAATCAAACACACCTGCTTATAGTGATCTTGAAGACACTGATTAGCATGTTCAGTTGTGTTTAAATAGTGTTGGAGCAAAACTGTGCAGGACATTGGCTCTCCAGGACCAAGTTTGCCCATCCCTGTCCTACAGGCACGTGCAGAGATGGGGGTTTTGGATGTTTAAGCCCCTGCCCTTTTTTTCCTGGCGAGAAAGAGCCCTTTTTTTCCTAGGGATAATAATTATGTTTTAAATACTACTAATAATATAATATATGTATAAGTTAGTGTGTGTTCTATTTAAGGACAGCTTTTTTTCTGTCAAAAAAAAATAAAAAATTTAAAGTATATCTTAGTTTTGGTCTAGCCGCTCCAAGCGAGCCACGAACCGTTGATGTGGAATGATAAACCACATGTGAGGCGAATGCTCTAATGAAGACTCTATTACTCCAAAGTACGGTGTCAACAGTGGAGTAACATCTATCAGTGCTTATGCCAGCTCCGGCATCCGCACTGAACATGGACCGCATCTGGGCCGTAGCTTTACAGTCAGAGTGTGCGTAAAACACATTACTAGCTGACCTCCATTATGGCAGCACGATATGATTGACAGAACCACCGATGTAAATTGATCCGTCATTCATCTATATTGTGTGGAGGTGAGTAACGGTTAACAAAAGAGTACCTGAGGCTCAAATTTACCGTCAGCTATTTATCCAAAAGTTCAAAAGCAAATAGGGTATTTTGTCTTGCTAATCCTCCTGATTAACAACTATGTAATAAGTTAGCTAAAGTTTAGCCAGGGCAATATCTTAGGCATACAGGCTAATGTGATGGAGAAACGACAGCTGGATAGTGAAAATATTACCCTCTCGTTTTTGCAGTCATTCATTCAGAATATATAATGTAAATTAAAGCTATAAAACATGTACATATAGGCTAGCTATGGAAGTCAGTGGCTGTCAGTGTGTCCTATATTCTTCAAAATATTTTATTATTTTGTTCAACAGAGAAAAGAAAAAACCTCCAACAGAGTAGATTGAAAAGAGATAGTTCAACCCAAAATTGTATGTACTCACCTTCAAGTGGTTCCAAATCTTTGTCTCTTTATTGTGTTGCACAGTAACGAGTAAAAGATAAAAAAAATAAAGAAAGCTATAAACTTGAAATCATCTAAAGTAGGAAAAACAAATACCATGAAAGTTAATGGTTACAGGTTTCCTGCTTTCCTCAAAATATTATTTTGTGTTATTTTGTATATTATTTTGGGGTGAGTATATGGTGAATTTAGGAGGAAATCTTCTTTAATATATTTGTTTATTGGTACAATTTATAAGTACAATTATTATTATTATTTAATAAAAAAGTGCCCTTTTTTCCACTTGAGCCCCTGCCCCTTAAAAGGTCTCTGCATGTCTCTGTTCTCCTATAACACATATATTTATGGGTGGACCTTAATGCTTATTTATTTCTATAAATTGTACACTTTTAAAACAAATGAGATAGTAGAAATATACAGTTTTGGTTTTAATCAAGGGGTTTCCTCCGGGTGTTTCGTATTCCCCCACGGTCTAAAGACATGTGCTATAAGTGAATTGGATAAACTATATTGGCCGTAGTGTATAAATGTGTGTGTGTGTGTGTGTGTGTGTGTGTGTGTGTGTGTGTGTGTGTGAATGTGAGAGTGTATGGTTGTTTCCCAGTACTGGGTTGCAAATTCGCTGTGTGAAATACAAGCCGGAATAGTTGGTTCTAGTTAGTTCATTCTGCTGTGGCGACCCCTGATAAATAAGGGACTAAGCTGAAGGAAAATGAATAAATGAATGAATATCCAAATGAAACCATTTTGAAACAGTCCACAATAAGCCGGTGACTTATGAGAGTTTTGTGTTGGGGTATAAAATGAGCATCTCAAGCCATTTAGATCTTTCATTTTTTTTTAAATTGCTACATTTTTAAGAGAATCCAGAGAAATCTCAGTCTATCTAGAGAAATCCGGGGAATCTCAGCTAAATGTCTTCCACATTTAAGCCCATGGATGACATTGCATGAAAAAACTGTCATGTTGTGCTGTTAAAAAAAGTAAAATGAGCTCAGCAGTACTTCAGAAAACCACTCACTGAACACAGACTGCTGCTGCTGCATCAAGAAAAGCAACTTGAGTCTTTGTTACTCAAGGTGAAGGCTATATATAAGTTCTGTGAAGTGATGCTGCTGGGTTCTCAGGGCTAGGGCTCGAAATGTGTGCTGGGCTCAGATGAGTCTACATTTCAGCTTGTTTTGGAAAAAAAACAGACACTGAGTTCTCAGTCTGAAAGTCCAAAAAGTACTTTTATGAGATGCAAAGTACCTTTGTCATAAAGCAGCAAAGCAAATGGTATGGATGACTAGCACATTTGTGCAATGTTTAAAGAGAATGACATATTGTTGATTTTATTGCATTTTACAAAACCCTAACCCTAATAAAAATAGACAAACACTCAAACAACAACACTAAAAAATAGATAAACAAAAAAAAAGACTCACCTGTGTTCCCCAGCGAGAGGGGAATTTCAATGTTATGAGGAAACTTCCACTATGGGGATTTCGTCAGAAACCAATCATCTGAAAGAATATAAAAATGGGCCAATGAAATGCCAATGAATTGGCAGCGTCAGCATACACAGCTGGCAGCACTCACAATTATCATTGTACAAAGATGCCAGCCCTGCAACACAGTCACCTTTCTCGCTTTCAGAACTGAACATGCTACTGAGAGTGTCTTCAGGGTTCCTCCAAACCTCCTTTGGAAGTAGAAAAAGAAAGAGTAAACAAGAAAGCTGCCTGCGTTTGACAGGCTGCTTCTCCCGGTCGCAGAGTGTATTACACGCGATGGCAGACAGTCGAGCTGGGTATTCTCCCTTGCCTGGCGTTCTCTGGGTTTAGTCCTTCTAGAGCGGTGAGTACAAGGAGCAAGTTTGTCGTGCAGCGCGTCTTTTTCAAGATGTCGTTTCAACTGTGCATTTCTGGATGTGGTGATTTCCTATGCCCGGAAGATGGGCACGGGCACGGGCACTGCGTTGCATGTTTGGGGGTCCAGCATGTTAATGCGGTGCTCGCGGGCAGTGCATGCCATATCACTGAGATGGCATGTCTGTTGCGCAGCTAAGATTGCAGCTTGTCCTTGCAAAAGAACAAATTACCCCTGTTGTCCCCCTGCAAAGCGGTTGGCACTCAGGCAGATCTAAGGATCTCAGTGGGAGTCAATCCGCCGCCCTTGGGCTCGCAGACCTCTCGCTGCTCAGCGCGCTCCATCCAAGCATCGAGTGAGGGAAGCGATCCATCCTCCAGGATGAGCGCTCTCTCACCTGATGATACTGAGGACCAGATGTCCATCGCTGCGTTGGAGGATGGGCTGTCATTTTCCGATGACAATTCAGACCCACTTCCTCCCTCCGGGGGGTCATATGCGAGGCTCCGGATAGGGAATTTGATATGGTGGCCATGCTAATCCGGGCTGCTTTGGCGGTGATTAGACGGGTTTGACATGGAGGATAAAAAGGGGAAACCCTCTAAGCCTACCGTCCCCTTCTTCCGGGTGGTGCACAGTAAGTTTTTGTAGCGCTGAGGGCACCTTTTTCTGCCCGGTCTGCGTGCGCTCCGCCCTCACCTTCCTCGATGACGGAGCAGCCAGGGGGTACAAGGCAAATCCCCAGGTCAAGCGTGCTAGCGTGGTCAATCTTTTCTGTGTGATGCCCCTTCCTGGCATGGTTAGCCTTAGCTCCCATCCAAAGCGTGTAGGTTGTCTGCGGCCAGAGCCAGAAGGTTCTTACCCAGGCTTAATGTATGCACTGCAACTGACTTTGCTCTAAAAACTCTAGATTGGCTGCGAGTGCCCTGGCAAGGACGATGACCACGCTAGTGGTCCAGGAATGCCACCAGATATGCATGATGTTGACAAAGTTTGCTTTCTTAACACACCCATATCCCAGGCTGGCCTGTTTGGCGACACCGGGGTTGAATTCACCCAGGAATTCACCACGTTGAAAGAGCAGTCAAGTGTGATTGGGGTTATGACTAGGCCCACATGGAATCTGCTACATCAGAGTTCCGCAGATTTTCCACAGAATTCCGCAGATTTCAGCAGATTTTTAGCCCATTATTAATTCTATTTATTTACTTAAGTAAATGTGTGTAAATCTGAACTTATTCAGTTTTTAAATTACACATATTTCACATATTAAGGTTTTAGTTATGAGACGCCCAAAATAATTTTGCAGAAATCCACAGATTTTTACCAAAATTCTCAGCAGGAATTGCAAAAAACGTCTGCAGATTCCGTCTGGCCCTAGTAATGACCACTCCTAGTTATGCATGTTTTGACCCACTGCCTTACAAGCAGCCACTCAGAATGCTCATGCAGAAGCTCATCCCCCGGTGCATCCATCCACAGGATTGGTCTGAAGCAATAGACCTGAAGGACACGTATGTTCATGTCTCCATTTTTCCACACCACCGGCAGTTTCTGTGGTTGTTTGCGAGGGTCGAGCATGGTGGTACAAAGTCCTTTCTTTCGAGCTCTCCCTGTCTCCGGGGTTTTCACCAAGCTCGCGGACGCCCCTTCGGCTCGCAGACAGCTGCATACTCAATTATCTCAATGACTTGCTTTTTATAGCTCTCTCACTGCATTAATTGGTTATGCATAGGGACTGGGTGCTCTGGCACCTTGAACTGTTGAAGTTTTTTGTCAACTGAGAAAAAAGCAGGCTCGCCTACTTGCAGAGCATCTCTTTATTAGGTTAGAGCTGGACTCGAACACCATGATGCACCGAGCTGATGCTGACCTGTCTGAGAGAGTTCGACAGGAAAACTGTGGTCCCACTGATATTATTTCCGAGGCTCCTGGGGCATATGGCATCCGCAGCTGCCGTCTCGCCACTCTGATTGCTCCATATGAGACCGCTTCAGCATTTGCTTCACAATCGAGTTCCCAGACGCACATGGCACGCGGGCACACATTGAGCGACTGCCACTCCGATGTGTCGCCGTGCCCTCAGCCTCTGGACAGACTCTGCGTTTCTACGGGCCAGCTGCGGGTCTGTGGAGGAATCTGGTTGCATTGGCATATTAATTGCCTGCAGCTGTTGGCAGTGTATCTTGCGCTACACCATTTTTTGCCGGTGCTAGAGGGGAAACACGTGTTCATCAGGATGGACAGCATGGCAACCATGGTGTATATCATCGGATATGGTGTATATCCGCTCTCGCCGCATGTGTCAGCTCGCTCACTGTCTGCTCGTCTGGAGTCAAATGCAGCGGGAATCACTGCGTGCCATTCTTATCCCCGGCGAACTCAACCGTGTGGCCTATGTGCTCTCACGGCAGTTCACGCCCGGGAAAATGGGGGCTCCACCCCCGGCCCCAGCTGTTATGGATGTGTTTTGGGTGCACTGGACAGAACTGGCCCCGGGACATGCATAAATTCGAATTCAAGAGTTCACACTTAGGTGATGATTGATTATAAAGCTTGTTTGGCATGCTGTCCCGGGAGAGAGCCCTGAGCTCATAAGATCCTCGAACCCGGGGCTCCCTCCCGTTTGCAAGGCGAGAGGGGAGTTTGAGCTCAGGTAGATCTTGAGAACTCCCCTGCTGTAGTAGCTAATGAACAGATAGTGATTGCTTATAAGATATAACTTCTTACTAGGAGCATGTCTATGCTGCCAATTTAGATTAGTCAATTAACTTAAGTTGCATGTTTTTGGACGGTGGGAGGAAACCGGGGAACCCGGGGGAAACCCCAAAGTGGCTGATCTGTTCAGCGAAACATGTGACTGCGTGTCACCGCATATCAAACGACTTAAATGATATAACTAAAGAAATCTCCACTGTGCTGAGCGAGAGCGCTTACTGAGCAGTGTGTCATCCATGACGTAAGCGTGCACAGGCCCGAATGTAATGTGAGTGCGGGCCGTCGGGGGAGACGGGAGGGGGACAAGCGTGCTTTGGCCCGGTTCAAGACAACTGTACATAGCGTGAGTACGGCCTGAGCCTAGACCCATCAATTTTGCTCCTTTGTGGGCCACATAAAAAGACAAAAGTGTACTTGTTCCATAGACTACAGTCAGCAAAATTAATCCCAGTAATGAAATTGTTAAATTGTCATGAACACATAAGGCTGTAGACGGTGCGGCCAGAGGAAGCTTTCTAAAGGGTCACCTCGAGTTACCTCTGTGACCTCCACTGCAGTTAAATATGTCTCAAAAGACTGAAGCCAGCGCGGCCACGGTATTGTGAATCTCCCGGGAGAGTCAGGAAATGCGGGGTGGTGGAATGGCTATTAACATGGTGTAATGAACAGAAACTGCTCTTTGCCAATAACTGGAATCTTTTCTGGGAGAGTCCTAGGCTTTTCCGTGCTGACGGGCTTAGATTAGAGCTGTTCCTGTGCATTGCCCCCATCTTGAGGGCTAAACAATCCTTCCGGCTCCTTCCCTTATGGGGGCTGTACCTCTACCCCCTGCTGCTCTGCCTCTTTTACCTGGGTTAGGGTTAACCTAATTGAACCCTAAGCTCAATCCCACATTCCAAAATAACTTTGTCAAGAATTTTCTGATTTTTTATATATTTTTTATTAAGAGTGACCTATACCAACCCTTAACCCCAACCATTATAGCCATTAAACATTAAATATATTTTTCTTCTCTGTAACTTTTAGAATGTAAAACATCTTAACTCTGATTAGGAATGATCTACAATAACTAGTATTTCTTACATCAACAGTCACTTGGATTTTATAACCTTTAAAAAGAAATTTAAAAGTGCCTGTGCATAAGCCTGCCTGTGAACTAGGCTTTCATTTCTCTATAGTAAGCATAAGCCAATTGCTGCCAATATAATTAACATAACTAAGTACTAAAAATGTTAAGTTACACTGTAGCACAGACACAAGTGCAATCCAAATATCTTAAATGTCCTTACCTTACTTTTTAAGGCAAACTGAATGGGTATGTTTCAAAATGAGTAAAAATACAAATAAAGACACTCTTTGTATGACACAGGCCATAAAGCAACCCATTGATGGATGTTTCATAACTCTACAAGAGATACATAGAGATGCCACTCTGAAAGCTATTGTCTCCTCACCCGCTAACAGCTGTCTTTATCTTTTGTTATGACATGACAATCTCTGACAGAAGCCTAATTACTGTTTAAGTTAATTACCAGCATTACACTGATGCTCTGCTTTCAGTTCAAAGCTCTCAGCAGCTAATTGACACATCGGCTTCTGCATATGGGAATCATAATGGTGGCATGTCATTATTAAAGCTAAAATAATCAGATGCAGGGCTTTACAGTATATGAGGATGCAGGGAATTTCTGTCCAGGTCTCTGAACTTTGTCACCCCTATGACAACTCTTCTTGCCACCATCGCTGGTTTGATGCACTAGATGTTACAGCATTGACAGTGTTAGGAGAAGATGTTCTTGCAGAGAGGAAGTGAGCATGTGACGGATGGTAATTATGGAGTTGTTCATTTGATAATCCTGTCTGCTGTCCCACAGGGAGCTAATTAAACACTGGGAACGTTTATTAAGCCTGCACCTGTCTCACTGCAAATGATAATGGGCCAAAGTTCATCTGAGCTGAAAATGTCAATGACACAATGGAGGAAGTCTGGATAAGATTTAAGAGATGTTGTCTTGAATGATTGGAAGCGTCATTGTGTTTTATTTTTGATAAGCAACTATCTATATATAGATTATAGGCCCACTGGGAAAGAAATTTGTTTTGGTATGTGTTACATTTTTTCAAAATTAAGACGTTTTCTGCTAAAGAATAACCTTAGCTATATAGTTCTACTATAGATGTACTAGTTCTTCTAAATATACTTCTACTCCAAGAAATTAAACAGCAATTTAAATTGCATTAAGAGATGCTCAGTCATTTATTTCGCAATTAAAAAGGGGCCCTACATTATAGTGTCTTAAACTATTACTTCCATCAGAGACATACGTGGCAGGTTTAGTGTTATTGTTTAGTGGTACAATTTTGTAGGTTGGCCAGGGATTGATCTGTTTTAGTGGTATGGTTAGTTTAACGGTTGGTCAAGATTTTAAGGTCAAGTACAGATTTTATGGGTTGGTTTAAAGGTTAGTGACATGTTTAATATGGGTATGGGTTTCTTTTAGTTAATATTTATTGTATTTTAAGTAACATGTTTTGCTAATGTTATTCTTTTTTTCCTATAATAATCCTAGTTCACATCAGACTATTATTTTGTCTGCTCAAATGTTTCACTACTTGAATTTAAATGGTGAAATAATATATAAAAAGAAAGAAAAAAATATTTATGCCCCTTAATTCTGATCTTGCATTGTTTTTTTTAAGTTTAAAAAATATTTCTTATATGCTGTTAAACATTTTATTTACTGAACATTAATTGATTAAGATTTTATTTATTTTAATTCATTCAATTTATTTTTGGGTTACTTTCTGAGCTTTAGATTTATGTAAACCCTTAAAGCACATCTAACCACTGTTAAATTAATTAATAATGCTAATTAATGCATAATTATTTAGACTCCCAGCTTAAAGACTAATATAAATATATATGAGTGATCTCATCATCAAAGCCAGCATGACAGGGGTTGAATGTGCTCTGTGTGAGTTATAAGCAGAGGTGTTGTTCTCTTAATGATTAATTACCTAATGTCAGCGTGTCTGAGCGAGGGCCAGCCGCACACTGAGACTCCGTCAGGTTGTTAGTATGTGTGATGATTAGCAGTCCAACCCCATAGGGACGCATAATAATGAGGCCACATACAGTGTTAACAATTCATATCAATTCTTAAGGCAGGGCCTAAATTAATTAAGCTCTCATTTACAGGCATACAAAAACCCCTCTGGATTTGACCTGAAGAGAGAGTGTTAATAAAGCTTTTTTTGGAGTAGCATTTACACAATTAATTAATTCTCATTAACAGCTAGTGAAATATAACAATTATCAAAAGGATGTTAAGGTGATGTCTAAATAATGACAAGCATGATGCTTCAGTCCCTCTGTGGTCAGTCAGTAAAATCTCATTTAGTTTGAACATGTCAGTGGAAACATGTTTTGAAAAGTGTGGTCATATACAGAACACATAGATGTGAATGTAACATTTGGAAATGTTATTGCTCAGAGATTGAGGGGGAGAGAACATATATATATTTATATATATATATTGATATATATATATATATATACTTCATCCACACGCTAGCTAATATATATTTAAAGGCATAGTTCATGCAATTATTTTCACCCTTAAGTTGTTCCAAACCTATATAAGTTTCTTTGTGCTGATGATGCTAAAACAAGAAGATATTCTGAAAATTGTTAGTAACCAAAATGTTAATTTTGCAAAAATACAAAAAAATTAGCTAAGTTTTTTCTCTGCAGTGAAAATGTTGTTGTTGAAAATTTGAAAAACATGTCTGAAATAAAGATTTTGTTAATAAAATGCATCTATACAACTCAGACATGTATTTTCAAATGCATTGGAAAAGTATCAAGTCAATAATGTTAGAAATATATATGTTTAATTTTAAAGTTATTAAAGGACTACATTTCAAATGGTCAAAATGACTCTGTGGTTCTAATATCCACAAAACCCTATTTAACTAGCAGCTAAACTTTCCAGTTTGGCTGTATGTCTTCAAAAAACTCAGATAGCAGTTGATGATTTTAGCCATAGCAAGAGAAGTTGGTCATTTAAAATATGTGATTCTCAGAATATTATTTGCATTATAAAATGTTGAATTCATTTAAGTCTAAAGACAGAATAGTTCAGAGAATTTCAATCGACAATCTGTTCAACACTGAAGCTGGAAATGCTCTACAGTTTACAGATTAAAACTTTCTGTCACTTCATAACGTATGATAATGTTTAAGAGAAATTTGCCTGACAGCCCTTCAGTAATTAATCCTTTCATCAGCAGAAAGAATCTCAGACTGACCTTTAGAGGAACATTTGAGTGGACAAAGAAGTAATAAAAGCAAGCTTAAAACATTCATCAGCAAACTGGAGAAGGACTTAACCCAGGTGTGTAACAATGTCAGTAAGGATACTATCGCCCAGTAATAATGCACATTTTGAATTATTGCATGAGACCAGTGATAGGAATGACAAATTTCTGATAAAAATTCTTTATTTGGCAAAAAAAATAATTATGCACACTTGAGGTTTTAGACTTAATGGAAAAATGTATACAAGTAATATGAGATGGAAATGCATTTGTCTAATTAACTCAAAAGTAATAAACATTTAACCCAGGCTCATTGAAAATAAATGCCTCAAACTTAATTTTTGAAAATGTAAGATGCATTGCTTTGGTAACAAACTGACCACAGAAGAAAAGTTGTCCATATGGAAACAGGTGAGGTAGACGCATTTGATTACAAATCATAGTCACTGTTTAAGTTGTTCTGTGGTAATGTAAACACTGCACAAAATTTCTTTATTTGTGTAAAATATGTCTCTGTAAACATCAATAGTGTGAAAATGAACAAAACCTGTTGGCCTTCTACTACCCTGTAGGATTCATTTCATCTAAAACTAAATAAAATATGTATGAAGTGTATATAAACGAGATTCAAAAATGAAGTGCTATAAATGAAAAATAGTAATTATATAAACAAACATGTAAAGCATATGAATATTTCTAACAAAATATCTAACCAAATGCACTACAAGGACTTATATAATTTGCCCTATCATTACTAAATGTAGTCCTGTTCTATGCTTGCCTTGTTTACTTTTGGAGCTGCTCTAACAACTTAAAGTTTTTTTGAAAACTTAAAAAATATTTGCTTCACTTTAGGATGGAAATCCGACTAGTGAATTGGGGTAGAGACCAAAGGTCTAGGTTCAGAGAAAGGACTTGTATACTTATACTAATTTTGACTGTTGTCTCCTTTAAAAAAATGTTATTGTAATCTTTTACCCTTCTACAATAATTGTTTATTCTTTAATTCTGATAATTTTTATTAAACAAATACAAAAAGAATTTTAATAAAATCAAGTTAATATACTGTTCTCTAATTTTAATTTCCACAATAGGAAGTGACATATAAGTTCACACTCAGGCTGTACTCACACTATGGACAGTTGCCTTGAACCAGGCCAAAGCACGCTTGTCCCCCCTCCCGTCTCCCCCGACGGCCCGCACTCACATTACATTCGGGCCTTTGCGCGCTCATCATTGATGATGCACTGTTCAGTAAGCGCTCTCGCTCAGCACAGGGGGGATTTCTTTAGTTATATCGTTTAAATCATTTGATATGCGGTGACGCAGTCAAATATTTTGCTGAACAGATCAGCCACTTTTGACGCTCATAAACAGTCATAGAGTCCTTGTGCTGCCGTAATTAGGAGGTTTGCTGAAGCTGCAGCTGTGGTGCAGTGAGGGATTTGCGTCTTTAATAATCTATGACAGTTTGCGTTCATTGAACAGTACGAATGATTAATTAATCCATATGAAACAGTCCCTTAAAAGACACGTCTCGCTTTCAGTTTTGGGCTCAGGCGCGTTTTGCACTCACACTGCAAGCGTACCAAGTGAACCGCGCTCAGGCCCACCTCATCCAACCGTGCCTGAGCCCGATTTAGAGCACTCACACTTCTCAAACGATCCGGGAAACGGGCCTGGGCACGGTTCGGATAGCATAGTGTGAGCACGTCCGCACTTACCTTGTTTCATCTTTGTCCCCTGGTTTCCACAGGGGAATGAACTGCCAATTACTCTGGCATATTTTATTTTATCTTTTTTTTTGTGACAGATATAGTACATTCTGAGAAGAAAAGGAAATAAAGTACACAAAATAAAAAACAAAAATATAAAACAACATAAAAAAAACTAAAATTGCTGTGATCTTTTTCAGGAGTTGAAAATATATGGTCTAAATCTGATTTCAGTTTAAACACACAAATGCAACAGATAAATATTTTAAGACTTTTTTCTTTATTTATTTTAAACTGTATTATTTAACAATTCTGTTGATCAAAACAGCTCAGTTTAGCAGGTCTCTTAAAGATTTTTTAAATATGGACTTTGAAATGTTTTTTTTTTTTTTTTTTTATGAGAAATGAAAGCACACACAAATGAAACAAATGCCTCATTGTATTGACATATAGAGCCGGGATCACCCAACCTGCTCCTGGAGGGCCATGATCCTGCAGATTTCAACCCTATTAAACATACCTGAACCAGCTAATCAAGGTGTTCAGGTTTCTTGAAAATTACAGGCAGGTGTACTCTAAGAGCCTGTAGATTGTTCTGCTCAGTTCTGTATCTTTGTTAAGAAATTATACCTTTATAAACTTTAATTAATGAAAATTATTTAAATGTGTGCTATTACTAAATATTCATGTTTTAATCTTTCTGGTTATCAGCACATTAAATTGATTTCCATAGGATCATTTGACACTGAAAAATAGAAAAATAATGCTGAAAAATCAGCTTTGACATCAAATAAAGTACATTCTAAAATACTTCAATACAATGAAATTAAAAATAAGGCAGCCTTTATGTAAAAAATGTACTTTACTGTTCCCAAAACTCATTTTGGATTTATACCTGACAAGATTGGCGGTTCATTCCGCTGTGGCGACCCCTGATTAATAAAGGCACTAAGCCAAAAAAATGAAGGAATGAATGACAAGATTGGTATCTAAACCATTGTTACACTGAAATACATTTTAGTGGGAAAAAAATAAAAATAGAATATATTTAAATGTACAAAAAACTATTAAACTTTTATCATTTTCATTGATTTAATGTGCTATACAATGCATGCTGATAGCATAGCTCTGATCATTTTGACTTGTATCGTATAATCTATTGAGAACAGTTTGACTTGCTAACAAAATATTTCAAATCTGATAAAACACTTGTGTAGACTCGAGTATCTGACAAACCACCATTTTCGTTTGATCTCTGAATCACACTTAAACAGCTGAAATATTAAAGAGATGCCATTTGTATTGATTGTTCAGTAGCAAAAAATAACCATCAGTTCAGGACTGATTTGAAGCATGCAGTTTTTTTTGTATTCACAACTGACCCTTGTACTCCCTACACATCAGTGATGTGCGATAGGACACACAGAGAGAGTGTGTGTGTGTGCGTGTGTCCATGTACATGTGTGACAGCCACTGATTTTGGGCCCCAAGGACTTGCTCCTTCCCTTTCCATCAACAGTCGTTTTCAGGGGGCATGCAGTAATTTCATGGCTCGTTGAGGGTGTGCAAAACCTGGCCCACTGTCACCGTTAACTTTCCTCTCGCCTGGAGCCTTTAAATGAAGTTATTAATCCAGCAAACACAAGCGGACCGGTTGCTCCATTGGGGAGGGGCTAAATTCACAGCCCCCGTTGACATCCGTGTCACTGCGAAGCGTGTAATGACAATTTCATTTTGTTTTTTGAGATAACTTTGACGTCACCTCAGTGGATGTAACCTGTCAGGCCAGTTGCGCTTCCTCTTCCTCCCGTCTTATTTGCTGCATCGAGTCCTCCATGTTTCCACCACACCGGCTTCCCAACCTCCACGTTCTGACGGCGCATCTGTTTCCTGTTTAATTGAATCAAGCCTTTCGAGTTTCCATACACCCCCTGCACTGAGTAAATGTGGTAAGACCACAGAAGTAAACATCAGAGGTAGTAGGAAGCAGCTTTTGCCATTCACGGCTTATCACCAAAGACCCATATGTTCCCATAATATGCCTCCAATTTGAAGGAAAGGATAACATTGTCTTAGAAATATCCCTCACAGACAATGTTGGAGCAATAGAGACAAATACATCAAGCTAAATTTGTTTGCCTTGCTGTAAATATAATCTCCTACTTTGTTTTTTAGGAAGGAGTTAAAGCACTCTTGCAGGGGGTGCAGAGTTATTTTAGCAAGATGTGGCCACTCTAGATTTTTTTTCTTTTTACGGATAGCACACAGGTGGGTAAAAGGTTGGCGGGGATGATGTTTTGCCAATTTATTTTATCAAATGAACTAAAAATGAACTTCAAATATATCTCATGCCAGAGGCGAAAACATATGCAAAACCCATTACGCAGGCTTCACCCTACCCCATTTCACACTATAATTCTATCAGATATCCTTTTAATGGTCTTCAGAAATGTGAAGGTGATGGAAGGTAGGTGCAAGGAGTTGAGGCCTTCAGACAAGCCAGATAAAGTAACAGGATGAATTATGCCTTAATTGTGCTGCTCGAGTCAATCTTCTCAGAGAGATGGGAAAAATGCATGGAGATGCAGGCAGTAAAATTGTATGACAGAATTCAGAATTGGACCAACCTCTGTAGTTCCTGGAGAAAGATCTCTGAATTGTTTTGTTGAATAGATCTTTTAAGAGCCAATTTAAACAGTCGGGTTGTGATGTTACATCCAAACATCATGAAGGATTAACTTTGACCCTTATCAGTAGCCTGGATTTTTGCAAATCTTTTGCCATATTTTCTTGATGTCAGTTTAAAAAATACTTGGCGTTAAGGGAAATAGTTTTTCGGTATATTAGGTTATGTTATTCTAAGAACAAGAAGGATTGGTGTTGGTTTAAGGTATATTGTACCCACCACACTAGCCAATATTTTAATCAAGGAAGGCATGTGAGCGTTATTCCAGAATAAATGGCAAAAAAGACTTTTATTCATATATTTATTCATGATACTTCATATTATTTATATACTTCTGATTTTTTTTTGCTGCTATGTCTAAATGACTAGTAATAGCATTGCAGTTAATGGCCAAACTAAATGCACTACAAAATAGTGTTTATGACAATACATTAAAAACCACATTAAATTTGCATTTTAACACATTTAAGTTTCAATTGCATGAAAAATAAAGTAGACACTTGAGAGCAGACACATATGAGATGTTTTTTAAGATATTATAATTTCACAAAGAAACTGTGGATTGGTAATTTACTCAATATATGTGCACTAGATGGGTTAATTCTTGTCAGGTGTCTGCGCTTCTCTGTAAAAGGTATAATTGCTAAGAATGCTGTCACATCTCACAAAGGAACAGCACAGGAGTATGAGTAAAATACAAAAGTATTTATTGAGAATTGACAAAGTCTTTACTGTGGATTCTTGAAGTCTGAGGGAATATGCAGAGAAGTCCGTTGCAAACACACATGACACACACAAGCGGGGAAATCCAGGAAGATGTAAACATCAGTACATACAGGTAAATACCAGAACTCAGGAAATCGCCGGAATTCAGGAGAAGGATCATAGGAGAGTAGTAGCATGGAGAGATCAGGAGATGACACTAGATGTGAGTATCAGGACCGACGATGACTATGTAAAGGTGAGTGCTCTTTATACTCTGTGTGTGTGTGTGTGTGTGTGTGTGTGTGTGTGTGTGTGTGTGTGTG
>CAIGQZ010008319.1:2050961-2064300 GCA_903798205.1 Danio tinwini
GTGTGTGTGTGTGTGTGTGTGTGTGTGTGTGTGTGTGTGTGTGTGTGAGAGAGAGAGTATGTGAACAGGTGCAGTCAATTAGTAACCAGTGGAGATTGAACGGCTATAAGTGGGTTCAGGTGACTGGGGTGACTCCGGTGACTGCCTGACATTAACCCCCTCTCCAAGGGTGGCTCTTGATGCCCTAAACCGGTGCCGGGGTCGACTACGACCTGGCCGGTCTGGGTGTGATCTGTAGAACTATTAAAGAAGAGACTGATCGAGGACATCATCTCTAGCCACCCAGAATCTTTCCTCAGGACCGTAATCCTCAGAGTCTATGAGGTATTCCAAGTGACCACCTTGGCGCAGAGAATCCATGATCTTCTTGACCATGTAGATGGTGGTAGGTTCCAGAATTCTGAGAGTGGGTACAGCATTAGCTCCAGGGGGTTCTGTGGAGGGAGAAGAACATGGTTTCCAGAGGGAAACTTGGAAAGTGGGGTGAATTCTGTATCTTGGTGGAAGTTGGAGCTGATACATGACCAATGTAACGGAGACTCAGCTTGCAGCAAGGAAGAACGGAGTCATAAGTCCCAGGTAGAGAGCCAAACCCATTGATACATGGTAGTATTGGAACGCCGGGATTCTGCAAATCGCTTATTCCATCTCACTGCACACTGTGAGCTACACTCTCTTGCTCACTCGAAACCAGTAATCCACAGCTGGAACCTCCGATGATTCCCCTGTACAGGGGAACAGGGGTAGTTGATAGCAGAGTATGCACTGAAATAATGTCAGTCCCGTAGAGTCTTGGTGGAGTGAGTTCTGTGTATACTCAGCCCATAATTGTAATTGGCTCCAGATGTACTGTTCCTGGTGGCAGTATGACCTGAGGTACCGCCCAATCTCCTGGATCTTACGCTCAGTCTAGCTGTTAATCTGGGGATGATAACCTGAGGAAAGATTAACAGTGACACCAAGCAAATGGCAGAATGACTTCCATACATGAGATTTGAATTGAGGGCCCGGTCTGACCCAATCTCTTTATGCATACCATAATTACGAAACACATGTAGAAATAGTAACTCTGCTGTATAAAAGGCTGTGGGCAAACTTGTTCCTCTAAGGGGAACTAGTTTGCATGCTTTAGAGAAACAATTCACTGTTACAAAGATGCAGGTGTTACCTTTAGAGCTTGGGAGATCCATCGCAAAGTCAACAACAATGTGGGACCAGGGTCTACAAGGAATAGGTAGTGGAAATAGATTTCCTGATGGCAAATGATGAGGGGTTTGAGACATGGCACAGCATAATCAGACATACCTGATGATATCTGGGGTCATACTGGGCCAAACTCACCTGTATTTGAAGCAGGTGAAGAATAAGGCCCATCTGGCCTGCCAGGGATTAAGTCACTTAGCTTCACGGAGATATTGGAGATTCTAGTGGTCAGTAATCACCGTAAAAAGATACTCAGCTACCTCCAATCAATGTTGCCATTCCTCCAGAGCAAGTTTTATGACCAGCAGTTCTCGATTTCCGATAATAAAGAAGAAGAAGGCGCAAAGGTTGAGGTGTGGAACTCAACGGTCAGCTGGGAAAGTATAGCCTCTACTCCTGTGGTGGAAGTGTCCACTTCCACCGTGAATGGACATTCTGGGTCAGGATGTTGTAGGAGAGGGGCCATACTAAAAGCTTCCTTAAGCTTCTCAAAGTCTTCGTGGGCAGGAGGGTCCCATGCCAGGGTCTTGGGCTTCGCCTACCCCGAAGTAGGGAGGTTAATGGGGCAGTAATGAAAGTGTAGTTTAGCATAAATGTCCTGTAGAAATTTGTAAAGCTAAGGGATTCATTGGAACTCTTTCACATTACAGGGTTTGTTCCACTCACGTATAGCCTGGACTCTCCCCTGGTCCATTTGGATACCCTTCTGGGTGATGTAACCCTGATGTTCCTCATCATTGATGAGTGGTGGAATTCGCACTTTTCAGCCTTTAAGTAGAGGTGGTGCTTTTTTAAGCATTGCAGGATTTTAAAGACGTGGAGAAGATGAATAGAGAGGTTCTTGGAGTAGATAAGGATGTCATCTATGTCCAGCAGGGGTGATAAATGCCATTTTCCACTCATCTCCAGCAAGTATTCTCACCAGGTTGTAGTCAATCCTAAGATCCAGTTTATTGAAAACACTGGCTCCTTGTATTTCTTAGAGTGCAGCAGGAACCAGGGGAAGTGGATAAGGCTCAATCATTCTTGACCACAAAGAAGAAGCTGGAAGCTGCCGGTGAGGTAGATAGTTGAATGAATCTTTGTTGCAGCATTTCTGCAACATTCCTCCATGGCCTTGTGCTCAGGGATGGACAGGGGGTAGATACGCCCCTTGGGGAGTTTGCTCCAGGTAGCAAGTTGATGGCACAGTGCCATGGGCGATGGGGTGGAAGTTTGGTGGCTGCCTGTTTACTAAATACATCCTGGAACATTAAATAATCAGGTGGGATATCTATGTGAGAAGTAGCAAGGGGGCTCTCAATACTGGATGCAGTGACTGGAAGAGACAGACATTGAGAACTACATGGCTTCAGAGGTAAAGTTCTCCATACAATTCTTTCTCCAGCGGACGATTTCACAATTCTCCCACCTGATTTCTGGAGAATGGAGGGCCAGCCAAGGACGTCCTAGGATGATATCAGTGGTGGATTTGTCCAGAACCAAAAAGCTTTTGCTGATGAAGACAGCCAATTTGGAGGCATATAAGAGGAGAGCAATATTTTACCCTTCCTCGTCCTAGTGGTTTTCCGTGGATGGTGACCACAAAGGATTGGCGAGGATGGTGTTGACGCTGGAGTAGGAGCTAATCAAGACATGACTGAGATATGAAGTTTCCAGAAGATCCGAAAATATTAATGCTAAGACAGCATTGGACATTTCTGGTGTGACCAGTATGGCAGTAATGAGATCTAAATAAAAAAAGATCAAAAAAGTGAGTGGTAAACTGGGAATATGAGTTAATTATGGCACTATTAGCATTCCATATATTGCTCAGATCCATTTGCTGGAATGGTACATTACATGCTACAAATGCTACCTTCCACTCCCATGAGTGTCGATACAACCCCGGTGGTCGACACGAGCACGCCCCACGCTTGCCCCATGAGCTACTCAGGCGATCCTAATTCCTGCAATGGTTTTCTCTTACAATGCTTCCTCTATGTTGAGGCTAATGCTAACCAGTTCCCTAATGAGATTTCCAAAGTTACGTTTATAATCTCCCTTCTTACAGGACGAGCACTACAGTGGGCGGATGCTCTTTGGAATGCCAACAGTCCAGTGATGGCGACCTACCAGTTCTTAATAAGTCACTTCAAATTGGTGTTCGCTGTACCATTCAACCCCTTTTCTGTGCATGACGAACTGATAAATCTAAAACAAGGTAATTCTACCATTCATGAATTCACTTTGCAATTCCGAGCACTCGCTGCTAGTAGCGGTTGGAATCAGGTGGCCCCCCTCGCCGCTTACCACAAAGGTTTATAACCCCCAGATCCATAAACAGATGGTAATTTACGATAACAACGCCAACCTTGAAACCTTTATAAAGAAAGCCATCAGTGTGTCACAGCACCTCTTTGCCTGTTCCTCCTCTTCGTCTGTTTACCCTGCCTGTCCCTCCACTTTGTCTGTTTACCCTGCTTTACCCACTAGAGCTCCATCACCACCACAGGACACTGAAGAGCCCATGATAACAGATGCTTACTGCCTAGAATCCGCTGAACAGCTACGAAGGATTGGTAATCAACTTTGCCTCTACTGTGGAGAATCCAACCATCTCATCTCGGCCTGCCTAGTTTCCCCACCTCCCCTGATGGTGAGTAAAGTTACGCTTACTCTATCAGTATCCCACATACCACATTTATAAGCTCAATTTATTGTGAATTCTCATATTATCCCCATACATGTCCTGGTGGATTCTGGAGTGGCTGGTAACATTTCCTCAAATTTCATCGCCAAACATCATATCCTTACAGTACATAACAAAACACAGTACAAAATTACCACCATACAAGACTCCTCACAATCATCAAGAAAAAATAATCCTACTTAAAGCCGAAAAATGGGAATTCCACTAATCCTTCTTTTCCTTCCTCGGGTACGTGATCATTGCTGAGGAGGTCAGCATGGAACGAGGTAAAGTGGATGCTGTCTCCCAGTGGGAGGAACCCAAGACCCTTAAAGAGCAGCAGAGGTTTCTGGGATTCGCCAGCTTTTACAGATGGGTGCATCTTAGCACCTTAAAAAACATAAATGGAAAGGCAGGAGAGGCTGGCCAGGGAGCAGTAGATGGAGGGAGGAAGGGAGCTGAAGCAGGACACAGAACAAAGCCAGGAGAATGGCCCAGAGTGAAGTCGAGGGAGGGACCATGGAGAAGGAGTGGGCGACGACTCCAGGGGGCCGACCAAGGGAGACACTGCTGATTGAGGTGGAGCCCAAGATGGAGATGGAGAACTGTGAGGCCAGGGTGATGCTGACGCTGGGGCCAGTGGACAGCTCACCCGACCAAGGTAGAGACATGGATCCAGAAGCCCGTGGCAGAGCCAGAGCGACAATCAACAAAAGAGGAGCTGGAGGGAAGGAAGCGCTCAATGGAGCCAGCAGGACGGAGTGACGAGGCGCAGCCAGAGGAGTGGAGTCCAGAGGCAAAGGAAGGGCAATGACTGACCAAGTCTGAGCCAGAAGAACGGGTGAGCCTGGCAGAGCTGATGGGTTAATGGACAATGGTGGAGATGAGGGAGGAGTGAACCAACATGGAGCCTTAAGGTCAAAGGCTCAAGGTTGAAAATCAAAAGTAGCATCTCTGGGTCCAGAGACAGCTCACTCTCAGCAGTGGGGAGGTGGACGGGGCTCTCAGTCAGGTCTCAATGTCCATCAGGACTCTCACAAACAGTGTTTTTAAATAAATTACTAAATAAAGAAAATTACAATACAATGAACTAAACAAACTCAGGGGTATAAATAACAAGACATGATTGAAATGATAACAAACTGTTGAGACACAGGTGGAACTAATAAACATTAACAAATGGCTGGAAAATAGAACAAAGGAGTCACATGACAAAACATAAGCACAAGGGACACAACATGTGGGAATCACATGACATAAACACATGGAATACCCCACATGGAAATACCAGATCATGACATATATATATATAGAACCTCAAATCTGAATTTCATTGCAGACAATACAGCAGCACATTATTTAATGTGTTCCTCAAGATAGTTTTTTCTAAATAAATACATATTCCAATTTTGTTTCTTGCTACACATTGGAGACAGGTCAGGACGGCAGGCAGTACCCGTGTCCTTTTCCTCCACAGCCAGGTGTTTAGAATGTGTGCAGAATGTGGTTTGGCATTGTCTTGTTGATATATGCATGGGTGTCGCTGGAAAATTTTCAACATTAATGGTGCCATCACAGAAGTGCAAGTTACCATGAACAAAGGCAATGACACAACCCCATACCATGACAGACCCTGGCTTTTAGACTTATTGCTGGTAACAGTCTGGGTGATCATTTTCTTCTTTGGTCCAGAGCACACAGCATCCATTTCTCCCAATAAACACCTGAAATACAGATTCATCTGACCACAGTACACATTTCAACTGTTTTATGGTTCATCCCAGATGCCTCTGAGTCCAGAGACGCCGACGGCACTTTTGCACACTGTTAACATAGGGCTTCCTTTTGCCACAGTACAGTTTTCACTGGCATTTGTTTATGTAAATACATATTTGTGGTACTTGACAAAGGTTTTCTAAAGATATCTAGACCCCATGTCTGTCATGTCCTTAGTTTAATCATCTGGGCTACTTGTTGTTGTGGTGTGTGTATTGTCTATGTCTTTCCTTAGCACATTTTGTTATGATCACTCACCACATGCCTTCTGTTTACTTTCTACATCCCCGCCTATCCTTCTGTTTACGTTCTATTACTCCATAAAGTTAATGTCACTCACCTGTTCTCCTTGATTCCTCTCTCTATTTATTTCTTCCCTAAACGTTGTCCTGTGTCAGATCGTTGTTTTGCTTTTGTGTGTGCTCAAAGATCTTCCGGTCTTGTCCAGTCTGCTTTTATTTCATGAGTCCTGCGAGTCTGACTTCCAGTCAGTTTTTGTGTCCTTGACTGTGCTCTTCTCTGCTACCAGGCCTGCTCCTGTTTTGTTTTAGTCCTGCTGCTCGTCTGCTTCTCCTCCCTGCTAGAGCAAGCCGTCTTCTAGCTCTCACCTGCCCCGAAGCACTCACTTTTCCTCGCAAGTGTCTCGGCCCAGGATACGGTGGTCTGCGGTATCACCCGCTGTCGGATGTTATTTTAATTACACCCTTATGAGAAGACTTTTCCCCTTTACAGAGAAGTTTCTGTTCCTTGGCTTTTGGGTTCTTTTTAAAACCTTTTTGCTCTATTTTTTGCCTTTTGCTTTTTATATGAACTTTAGTCTTCTAGGCCTGTTCCCTCTACAGAGGGTTTGTGGTGAAGTTTTTCCTCTGGAGTTTTTTTACTAATTTTTTTTTTCACTCCATCTACTTAGTGCTTCTGAGCATCTATTAGTTTTTTCCCTCTTCGGAGCAGTTTTTGTTGAAGAACATGAAAATATTTAAATTTTTCCCTCTGAGATTGCTCTTTTGCTTCAGTGCAAATAAACTGTGAGAGACCTGCAATTGGGTCTGTTCTGTTTCCCTTGGTCAAACCCTGACAGAACGATCTGACCAAGATGGACAAAGCAGGTCCAGACTGGAATGACAGAGCTTGCAGAGCTTTTGCTCAGATGTTCCGTGCTGGTTTGCAAGAGGACATCCATGATGAACTTGCAGCCCATGACTTGCCTCATGACTTTGATGACCTCATCAACCTGGCACCATAAGCTGGCCCGTTCCTCAGTCAGGATGGATGACCCCAGTTCACTCTCTGCCTCTGCCTCTCTGTCAAACCCCGAACCAAGGAGAAGCAACAACGACTGGCTCAGGGTCTATGTCTTTATTGTGGCAAGCCTGGACGTTTTGATGCAGCCTGTCCAGCAAAAGTCAAGGCTCAGCAGTAAAACGGGGGATCCAGGTGAGCGCCATTCCACTCTTTTATTCCTGTTCCTCCCACACCCTCCTCCCCATGTTGGTCCAGTATGGGGACTCATCCAACTGTTGTTCGGCCCTCATTGATTCTGGGGCTGAGGGCAATTTTTTGGACCACTCTGTGGCTGCTCAGTGGGGTATTCCTGCCATTTCTCTCCCCAAACCCATCCCTGCCCGGTCCCTAGATGGCACCCTGATTGCCACAGTCTACTACACTTCCCCCAGTGTAAGTGAAATTGTTTCCGGCAATCACCGTGAGGTTACCACATTGTACCTTTTAGACTCTCCTAGAGCTCCCATAGTTTTGGGACCTGGATGGTGCAGCATGGCCCATGTGGATTGGTCTGGAAACTCTGGAGTAATTCCTGTCTTAAGTTTTGTCTTGGTTCTGCCCTGTTTCCTGCTTCTGTGTCTTCTGTGTTGCAGGTGGAGCTGGCTGATCTGACCAAAGCCCCGACCCAGTACCATGATCTGTCTCTGGTGTTCACCAAGTTCCGGGCCACTTCCTTGCCTCCGCATCGACTCTGCGATTGTGCCATAGAGCTCCCCCCAGGCACTTTTACCACATATTCCTATTCCAGTTCAGAAAGAGAGGCTTTGGACAAGTACATTAATAAATACCTTAAGGCTGGCCTCATCCACCCTTCCTCATCTCCTGCTGGTGCTGGGCTCTTCTTCCTTAAGAAGACGGATGGCTCCCTTTGTCCCTGTATTGATTATTGATGGCTGAATGACATCACTGTTAAGAACAGGTACCCCTTGCCTCTCATGTCTTCAGCCTTTGAACTCTTGCAGGGAGCTAAGGTCTTCACCAAGCTTGACCTCCGTAATGCCTATCACCTCATTTGCATCTGGGAGTAGATTGAGTGGAAGACAGCCAATGTCAATGATGTGCTGAGAGACATGGTAAACCAATTTGACTTTGTGTACCTTGATGATATCCTGATATTCTCTCCCTCTCTACAGGTACACACTCAGCATGTTCGCCAGGTGCTGCAACGACTACTAGAGAACCAGCTGTTTGTTAAGGGGAGAAGTGCGTCTTCTATGCCAAGTCAGTGTCATTCTTGGGGTTTGTGATTTCGGCGGGTGAAATCAAAACAGACCCCACATTAAACTTTCTAAGGTAAGGGCTGTTGCCAAGTCTCTAACTCCTCACTCTCATGAGGCATTGCAGGGGTTCCTGGGATTCGCCAACTTTTATCGGTGATTCATCGGTGAATTTTGGTCAGATTGCAGATTTTGGTACTGTTCAGGTGGGGAGATAAGGCTCAGGAGGCCTTTGATAAATTAAAGTCCCATTTTTATCTCTGCTCCTGTCTTATCTGTTCCAGATCCTAAACAACAGTTTGTAGTTGAGGTGAACGCTTCTGAGGTCGAAGTTGGTGCAGTCCTGTCACAATGGTCTCCCGGGCATGGGAAAGTGCATCCTTGTGCTTTCTTCTCCCACTGCCTGAGTCCCACAGAGCGAAACTATGACATTGGTAATCGGGAGTTGTTGGCAGTCAGATTGGCTTTGGCTGAGTGGCGCCACTGGTTAGAAGGCGCAGATCAACTTTTTTTGGTATGGACAGACCACAAGAACTTGCGGTATATAAGTTCAGCCAAGAGGCTGAGTGCAAGACAGGCTCGCTGGTCCCTCTACTTCAGTTGATTCAACTTTGCACTCTCATACAGGCCAGGGTCTAAAAACATTAAACCCTCTCCCGCTTCTTCAAGACCCTAGAGAGGAAGGTTTCATATGACACCATCCTGTCCAAGACAGTGGTGGTGGCCTCTCTCTCCTAAGATATTGAGAGACAGGTACAGGAGGCCTTGCAAGAGTGCCAAGTACCTAGAGGGATTCCAGCGGGCAAGTTACTTGTTCCTACTGCTCTGCGCTCTCAGGTTATCCAGTGGGGACACTCATCCAGAATGGTCTGTGACCCAGGAGTTCGGAGATTGCTGGCTGTCATCCGTCAGCGGTTTTGGTGGCCATCCATGGCCAGAGATGTCAAGCAGTTTGTGGTAGCCTGCTCAGTTTGCGCCCAGAACAAGAGTTCCAGTTTGCCTCCCACTTGTCTGCTTCATCCCCTACCCATCCCTTCCTGCCCTTGGTCACATTTAGCCTTTGATTTTGTCACTGGTTTGCCGGAATCGAGGGGTAAAACTGTCATCCTTATGGTGGTGGACCGATTCTCCAAAGCAGCCTATTTCATTCCCCTCCCCAAGCTCCCCTCAGCCAAGGAGACTGCTCAGATGGTGGTATTCCGGATTCATGGTCTTCCGGTCAATGTGGTTTCTGATAGGGGCCCCCAGTTAGTCTCCCGGTTCTGGGGGAAATTCTGGCAAAAGATCAGGGCCTCTACGAGTCTGTCGTCGAGATTCCATCCTCAGACCAATGGGTAGTCTGAGCGGGCAAACCAGGATTTGAAACGTGCTCTTCGTTGCCTGGCATCCCATAACCCTAGCTCCTGGTGTCAACAACTGTCCTGGGTAGAGTATGCCTGTAATACTCTACCAGTCTCTACTACAGGTATGTCACCATTTCAGTGTTCTGTTGGCTATCAACTACCCCTGTTTCTGTTTCCCTTGACCAGACCCTGACAATGTGGTGACATAGTTTATAGATGAATGACGATTCTTGATGCAGTGCTGCCTGAGTGATCATGGTTATTCAGCTTGGGCTTGTGCCCTTGTTCTTTACGTACTAAAATTCCTCTAGATTCCTTTTAACTTTTAGTTGTGTTATGCACTATTAAAGGTGAAATATCCAAATGCCTTTCTATTTTTCTTTGAGAAACATTGTTTTGAAACATTTCAAATAATTTTCTATTTTTGTTGGCAAACTGTCGATTTGCCAACCATCTTTCCTCCTAAAGGACTACCCCTTTTTTTGGATGCTACTTCTGTCCCAATTGTTTTTGAATGTGTTTCAAGTCTGAATGACAGGAAAGGATGTACAGTTTTATGCAATAATTTGGGCAATCCTCTGTGGCTGCATAATAATATGATCTTTCTTTATAAGAGAAGATAACAGTGATATGCCATTCGATTTCTAAAGAAATCTAGATAATGTTTAGCTAGATCATGTTTATTGGACAGAAATCCATAGTGTAGCAGCATTGAGAAGTATAAAATTAAATCGAAACTAAAATGTCGGCTGTGCAAAAGTTTGAGCACCCTTTTTTGTGTGGATTTTAAAACCTGTAGTGATTTAATGCTAATTGATTATAACACAAAATTGATTTGAGTGACTCTTAACAATTCTAACACAGGTGCAATTTTGCTATGCGAGACCCTACCAGGCGCATTAACCCTTAACAACATAGCTCTTAGGATCACTCAGGCACTCAAACCCCCTCCACCACGATAAGGTGGTGGTTCATGGAGGAGCAATTAAATACAATTTTTAATCATGTATTTAATTAAACACTTTAAACCTACTTTATTATAGTAGTAAACACATTAAACTTTAAAAGTAAACTTTAAAACACAAAAAGAATATTAAAATAATAAATTGACATTGCAAATTGCAGCTTGTAAAAGTATACTGATGTAAACAATTATGAATGTATACTCTTTTAGGTCCTCAAAATAAATTACAACTAGTTTTTTTAAGTATATTTATTAAGTATACTTCTACAATTAAGTGTATTGCACAAATGCACAGTTAAACATACTTTTTTCATAATTTTCATAATGTTTCATATCAAACAAATTAAAATAAGTTCATAGTAGTTTCCAAAATCAATCCTACTCATACTGTTTTATTTCATAGAACCTCATAGAAAACATTCATAGTGAATAATGCTTTTTGTCAGAAATCGCTGAAGATCTTTCTCTTTTTTTAAAGGTTTAGACAAGAGAGTTCAGGTAAACAGAATAAAAACAAAAACATAAATTAATTATATTAAGAATAAAAATTGTTTATGTTGTATAAGTTTTTCAAAATGTTTATATTTGGAAATTAGTTCCCATCAAAACTGTGCATACATTTCTATGGGTGTGTCAGGAATTGTAAGGGGTGTCTCAATCACAGAATTTTTTCCAGTGAACTAAAACGTTAGCTCCCTGAAAAGTCCCACAATGCTCACCTTTAAAGAAAATCTGAACCACAAATTCTGAAGCACGATTTATATTAAAACATTAATGAACATAGGTTCTACAGGTACAGAACAATCTAGAAAACATTTGAAATGTTGCTGGTACATAAAATATTTAAATGATTTAACAATAATGTACTTTTAAAATCCCTAATAACTTAATAAAATTTATATCTGAAAAAGTATAATTTATCAGATATTAATTTATTAATTATTCATTAATTCCACTTTTGATGTTATAGGATGAGGAGGTTCTAACGTTGTGCTTACTTTTTTAATGTCTAGTGAAACAAGTGCCCAAATTTGTGTGCACGACCTACTTGTTTACTACCTCTAGAGCAGAGGAGCTGATTGAACCTTGAACAAAAAAAAAAAACGAACAATGATAGAAGTCAGGGTAAAAATATATATTTTTTGATAATAGCATGTTCCCTGAGCCTATAGACAAGCAGAACGTGCTTCAATGTGGTTATAGGGTAAATTAAGAGAGCCATGGAGCAGCAAGTAGCCAGCTAGCTGGACACAAGATGTGGTCTGATCAGCCCAGCTGGGTCACTTGAAGGTGTGTGTATGATGTATGAAGACCAAAAAACCCTATGATTCCAGAAAAATCACTGATGATGTGTTCCGCGGCATCAAAAGATGTATTTGCACAATGAGTCAAAGATTTTGGGAAGCACTTGAATGAATGAAAAATAAATGAATGAATGAATGAATAAATGTAATCTGACAAATTATGCCTCAACAAATCCTTGAGGATTAAAGATATGAATAAAACTTTAGTTTGCTGCTGATTTATGGCTCAGTGTAGGACAAAGAAGTCATTTTGAGATAATAGCCTTTAAAATACGTTATATACTGTATATAGTCATTTAAATCTACTCACAAACTGATAAAGTGCCACACGGGCATAGCAGACATTTTAAAAGTAAGGGCGACAGCTGAATGAGATTCAAAAGTTTACGTTTATATAATTATTAATCAGCTGTTTCTAAATAGTTTGCCTCTAAAAGTGAGGGGGACGTATCCCCTTGTCCCCCGGTTGCTACTCCCCTAGTGCCACATATGCTTCAAAACACTTAAAATGGATTTAGGATGTTTTTCTGAAATTGAACTGGACAGAAACACATTATGAAAAGTAAAAAGCCTCCAAAAATCTCAAAATTGTCAGGTAGTAGGAAAGAGACAGAAAGAAGTGTCTGCCAGGGTCTCACCTTAAGTGTTTGTAACTTACTGTTCGAGTGCCGCATGCACTTTCACACATTCTGTATCTTCTCTTCCACAGAGGTCATTTTATCCTTTGTGTTTTATATAGACTGTCTTCACCCTACCATCATTTTACAGCACTGACTGTTATTTACATCGCCCTCTCGGTTGAGCAAGATACGGGCATAATTGCATGTTAGTTTTTAATTATAAAAAAGTAAGGCGATGGGTTGTAAGGTAGCATCGCATTGTTCCCGTCTTATCCGTGCTCTGTGATCGTGTGAGCCTGTCTCCTGTGCTAAGTGATGATAAGGCCGCTTTCTATGCTCGCTCATAATTAATCCATCTCTAGCGCGCCCCCGCTCTTATCGCGCTCGCTCCCGCGTCTCAATGGAACTCAATTCTCTATTGATATCGCCCATAAAAAGAGAGGTGCAAATCCTTTAGTCGAGCCTTAGATTGAAGACATGATTCCCATTGCGCCAAATCTCAGTATCTGGAACCTAAAAATGCATCAAATTACAAACAAGGCTGGTTTGTTGACAGTTTTCTGGCGTTATAGTTGTCTTTCATGAAATATGTCTTCTGGCTAGAGGAATTGCTGTGTTTTGGTATATATAACTGTAAAGGACCCAACATGTACAGCTTCTACATAATAATAGAATAATGAAAAAGGTTTAATTTTCCATTGTGGAAAAAAGCAGAGTTTAGCATACTTGTAAAAGAGCACTTATTACGAATATATATTTTTTATAAAAATATACTTGAGAGCGAACTGAATGTTATATTTTAGACATTTAAATGCACAAAAAATAAAGGTAACTAAAAATTAAATGGTTTTATTGAAGACAAAATAAATAATAAATAATCTATCTATCTATCTATCTATCTATCTATCTATCTATCCATCCATCCATCCATCCATCCATCCATCCATCCATCCATCCATC
>CAIGQZ010008319.1:2064310-2089894 GCA_903798205.1 Danio tinwini
ATCCATCCATCCATCCATCCATCCATCCATCCATCCATCCATCCATCCATCCATCCATCCATCCATCCATCCATCCATCCATCCATCCATCCATCCATCCATCCATCCATCCATCCATCTATCTATCTATCTGAACTGATTTACATCAACTGATAACAACAAAATTAAGTAATCTTTATGGCAATTACACTTTTCCATTTTGTCTTGGAAAACAACCATTTGCTGTATTTTAAGATTCACTGTTGTTTTCCATTTATTTATGTTTTGAAATTGAATTAAAAGACATGGATTTTTTTCTGTTGATTGGCTCGTTTCCCTTTTATGGCTCATTTCCACTGAGTGGTACAGTACGGTACGGTTCGGGTCGGTACGGGTCATCTTTATCAGGCTTGCATTTTCACTACAAAGGGTACCCTTTTGGTGGGCTACAGAGAGTTTCAGTCGACGTCATTCTCGCTCGAATAAATGTCTACAGTAAAGCTGTACAGGTCTTTCACATTATATGAGAAGCTCTTCTAACAAAACAGATGCTTTAACCATATTAATACTTGTTTATAAATGTTTATTACTAACATTTCTATAACCATGATTTGATTATAACTGCAGATCAATGACAGTGTGACAGTGTTACAGCCTACTGTAATGTCTGCAATTATATAAAATAAATAAATAAATGCAACATATATGAACACATACAGACCCTTACAGTCTCCGATATGTTACCACTTACAGATAAACTACACACAGCATACATTAAGTCCTTATTTGAGTTCAAAAACAACACGCAACATATACAGTAGCCCAGTAGCAGTCAGAGCTAACCTCTCATCTGTATCTTTAATCTTCACCAGCACATGTAGCCTCTGTTAGAGAGTAATTCCGTCATTCCCAGTTCATAATAGTCCAAAAGGTGATGATAAACATGGCAGTTTGTTCATGATTTGTTCATGGCAGATTGTTCAAGGCAGATTGTTCAGGTTGCTGAAACTATTTGCTCCTGTGTTTTGTCGGGCTTCTCCTTTTTCCGCGCTTCACTCTCGCGTTTGTCCTTTTCTTTCTGAATGGATCAGATGTTGAAAACGCTTCATTAAACACACAAACACTTTATTATCATCAGCTCGAGAAGTTCGTTATATCAAATCTAGACGCGATCGCGAGCTCCCTGGAGAAAGCAAAAACCGCTCGCACTTTTAGACTTTTAGACGGCCTCGTAAAACAACAACAGGACATGGCATATTCTTGGCTTTGTGGCTGTTCATCAAGACAACGACAAGGTTTGTTTTGTGCCCGGGTCATCCATGTATCGTTATTATATGCATATAGTTGTCTCGGCTGTGTATTTAAAAACATGGCGGCTCCATTGTTTTGATTCTGGCTAGCTCCACAAGATTGTGACGTATCTCTGTAAACCAATCAGCGTTCAGCTGCGCGTGTAGCTCCACCTTTTGGTACCCTTTCTTGTCTTTGGTTCCCTTTCGAAAGGGTGCCGAAAAAGTGGTACCGTACGGTTCGGTTCGGTACACTTTTGACAGTGGAAACGGCCATAAAAGCGTACTGAACCGAACCGTACCGTACCACTCAGTGGAAATGGGCCATTAGGTTTATCTCAGTGATTTATGTTTACATTTAAATAGTTTGAACCAATATATTGTATAATTAACACATTTAGTAAAATAATCTATAAAATGACAAAAAACATTTTGTGCAATAATCACTGTAAACAGCATTCTGCTTTTGTAAAAGAAAACACAAAGAGAAACATTTCACATGAATGTTTAATTCAGGGCATCCTGCTATCATCTCAGATAGTATAAAACTTGGTTCTTTTAAATTTTATGCAAAACAGTCTTATCTTTTTGTAGTCTGATCATTCAGTCAGTTAACAAGAACATGTTTGTTGTGGCTACTGTTATTTCCATTTCAGTCTCACATTGTGAAGGTAAAATTCAGCTCATTGCAATGCAGCATACAGGGTTGCACAACATTCTGTGGCAAAAACAGAACACGATGTGCACTTGTTGTAATCTGTGCTTCATGCTTACAGTCTAAATGGCATTACCTGTACATCAAAAGTACATTCAAGAATACTGCAAGAGCATTTAGGGTGCCATTTGAGACAAGACCTCTATTGTATACCACATTTAAGTAAATATATAGTAAATTATAGTCATAACACTGTATGCCTTAATAAAATTTGCATAAGGTATAATAAGTAATAAATAGTATGCACTCCACAACCGTTTATGTTTACTCCATAATGGTTTACTACAAATGTAAAGGTTGTATTATTTATTAAAGATTGTATTATTAGTTTTTTTTTTTTTTTGTCTTGTCACTGCCTTTCTGAAGCACTGTGGAAGTTTCTGTCACAAACACAAATTTCTTGTACTGTGTGTCTACACATACTAGGCAATAAAGCTCATTCTAATTTAGATTTAGATACTATTTTAGTGAGTCCTGCAATTCTGTTTTGGTTGTATTGACACATCTAGAATTTGAATTTGACTCACATCACTGTCTGTAACAAAACCACACAAACATTTCTGTAGTTTCCTGTATTAGTGATAAACAAATGCTCTGTTTATTTCTGCAATTAAATCGCATTTTTATGTCAAAATAATTATGAAAGTGACTCTATTGACAATCTTAGTGTTTTAAAAAAATGAATTGTCAATTGGTTGGCAATCTAAATGACAAAAACAGTCAATACGCTGCCAGTACATTTTTTATGGAATTATTACAAATGTCAATAAAACTTTGTTAAATGGTAGAGTTAAATTTTTTTAGACCAAAAGTTGACAGAACAGAATTAAAAGTCTCATAATGCAATTTTGAAAGCCTAAATAAATAGAAAACATGTTTGTTTCTGTCAATTTGATATGCAATGCGTTTTTGTCAGATTGATTAACAGCTGTATAATCACAGTTTCCCTGCACATGATAAAACAATAAGCTTCTGGATGTATATGAGCAAACAAAACTCATAATCCTAATAAAATGACACATATTTTCCCCAGTAATTACACCTGATGTTTCCCGAGAGGAAGGACAAAAAGGTGTTAAAAGCCCAGGGTGCAGTGAGTGAGTGTGTGAGATGTGCTGCTGCAGCTCCATGGTGCACCGCTGCGCTCAAACCTCCTGCAACAAAAGCACAACACGCGCTCATCTGCGCTGTCAGTGTGCGCTCGGATCACAGCACAACTTAACCCTCTCCACGACGACACCAATAAACCCTGACTGGAATCAGACAGACACCGAAACACACCCGAGTCTTACAGAGAGAGCGTTTACTGTGTTTGGATGAATCGCGGTATCGTTTTTTAATCTCGAGTCCAGCGCGCGGAGCAGGAATGTCCCGAAGGAAACAGAGCAACCCAAAGCAGTTCAAACGTGAGTTTACCAAGGCGATATTATCTTTCTTTCTCAAAACAGATGACCGGACAGGTTGTTTGTGGTAGTTTTAGTCCAGATGAAGTTGATTAACGCGGTTCATTTAGAAACATTTCTATGCATTGATTGATGATTCAGACATGGATCAGAAATTTTTTAAATTGCACATTGCGTTTATGAGGATTTTACAATAATCGTTATTTTTTGTACTTGAATAAAAGTAAATAATTTTAAGAAACTTACAAAGTTTAGATTTTTTTATTAAGTGCTGCACAAGGTGTTTATGAAATAATTAATACAAACACTTTTAATAAACTTTTAATATATGCATTTTTTAAGAAAAACACATTTTTAATCCAGAACTTCCTGGACATCTGAATATGTTTCAGATATTCATTAATTAATGAAAAAAAAAAACATTTTATACATGTAACTTAGTTACAAAAGTTAAAAATACAGTATCACTACACTTAATGTTTTATAATTTTGCAATCACAAACATCTGTTCGTGCATTTTTGAACTGTATAGAGAAGTGCTTTTTCTGACACTTTATTATGACATTTTTGAAACGTAACACAAGATCAGTTATTCCTCATCTGTCTTGGCATTGAGCACTGAAGTTTTTTGAGGTGATGAAACTGTTTACTTAGCAGTCCGGGCGTATCAGCTCTCATCGTGTCTGTTTTCTGCTTTTCAAGGTCTGCATTATACAGAAGGCAGTTGTTGTGATATCTCAATCTGCAGACGTGTCCCACATATTTCTGGAGTGATTTGAAACATTAGCGCACAACAAAGAGTTCTTGAAATGACTGTAAAGCTAGAGAGCGAGCAGCACCTGTAAAGAGCACAGCTTTACCAGACACCTGCTCATAGCAAAGGACAAAGAGGTTGTTATAAGCCGAGATGCTCTTCTATATTTTTATTTATTTATTTTTTTTTTTGTTACATTTTGTTCCCAATTGAACACACTTTGCCCCTGTTATCTGAACCCCAGCGATTCACCCTGGATTTTCATATTTTGCCTATTCCATTCTCTGGTGTGCCCTCTGTGAGGCAGATAAAGCCAGAGCACTGAAAGAGCTCCATTAATTTGCCCCGATGACTGTGGCGATAAGGGCAGATAATGGGCTAGATAAGCTGGGGAAGATATACCATCAGAGACCCCATTATTACCATTAGAATTCCAGGCCAGCAGTCTGTTCCTGCCTGATAATCCCTCCACCCATCCTCCACTTCGCTTGATAAGACAAGGAATAGTCAGTCCGCACTCTCTTTATTAGCCCGCCTGGATATTCCGATAATATGCTTGATAAATTATGTATTTTTTCCCCTTCTTCCACTATTTTAGCCCTATTGAATGATCTGTCTTTTTCTTATGCAGAGATAAAAAGGCGTTTTAGGTCGTTTTTTTTTCTCATCTCTTTTTTTGCTCCCACCCCTCAGTTGGTGTTTAGGGGGTTATTGTAATCAGAGTTCGATGGGAAGGGCAGATTGGATAGCCAAGGTGTCTTGGTGGGAGAGTAGACGTCAGTGCTATCAGATTCACATCTCCAGCACAGGCTGCTGTACCAGCTGTTCATCTCAACCTCTTATCACCTCCACTGCCAAATGTACTGTAAATTTGTCCAAATTGTTGGTCAGAGCAAGGCTGGTTCACCAAATAAATGACAATTGTAGTTTCAGCATGTATTTTGTTATGTTGAGGGCTTTCAGATTGTCTGCGAAGAGTTAACAGCAAATAATTGGTGACTAGCCACAGCAGGTAAGATGTTGCTGTACTGAGGTCTTTGTTTTTATGACTTATCTGCTTTTTTGTGACATATGCACACACATTTGACTTGGGCATGACATAGGTAAGGAGATGTTACTTATGAGGACATTATCCCATGTCCCCATTTTCCCAAAGGCTTTAAAATCATACAGAATGATTTAATTATTATTTTTTATGAGTTGCATGTAAGGGAGCGTAGAGTTAGGTGTAAGGTTAATATGGGGTGATAGGAAATATGTTTCGTACAGTAAAAAAAAACAAAAACTATTATGCTTATGGAATGTCCCTCCCCACAATTCACAAACAAAAACCTCTCTCTCTCTCTCTCTCTCTCTCTCTCTCTCTCTCTCTCTCTCTCTTTCTCTCTCTTTCTGTTTACTTGATTTTGTGTTCTGTATTTTATGACTCTCAAACTGCAGATTTGACTAAAGTCTCTTTTATCTCCCATTTAAAAATGTAAATTCTGGCAATCAACATTCCAAAATAAACCCCATCAGATAATTCAGTGGCCCCAAAGCTATTTGGACACTTTAGATGCACTTAAAGTGTTATTGTTTTTTTTTTTATTTTAGAAAAAAAAAAACAACAGCATTGCAGTTATTTTGTAAGACAGATGCGAAAGCTTGATTAAAGTAAATAGTAAAAAGTTTACGCATAAAAACAATAGTTTACAATATTTGTAAATTTATATATATATATATATAGACAGTTTCATTTTCACTTTAATTGTCAAAGTTGTTGATTTAGTTTTTTATTATTTGTATTAGTTTGAATTCATAGTTTGAATATATTTTTTGTTTTTTTTGTTTCATGTTATTTTTTGGTTCAGTTTTTTTATGAATAAAATGAAAAACATTTCTGGTTTACCTGTAAAGTAAAACCTGATTTTATTCATTAAAATTACTGGTTTTCCAGCTTTTACTTTTAGTTGTTCAGGTATTTTATATAAAAAAAAAAAAATTCCAACAACTATTTAGTTTTTTATGTTTAAAGGGAAAAAATTTCATTTTCGTTAATATAAAATACAAACAAACAAATATATGCTGATATTTAGCTATTGACAAGTTTTCAAATCTAACATAAGTGTATCATTTTGGCCCACCGTAGATGCTTCCAGCACCTGAATGCTATACTAACTTCCAATCTAGTGTGTACCTGCTGAAGTTCTTTTTAGCTCTCGCAGCAGTGAACTGTCAAAGTATTTCTTCTTTCTCTCATTGTTCATACTTCAATTATTTATTTGGTGGCTGTCACTCGTGGTTGTCTGCACTAACTTTGTGCTGTCAGAAGATGATAATTTATTTCATTATTATACCCTATCAAGGATGTCAGATTTGTTGCCTCTTCTTTATTCTTTTTTTAATCCGTTTTGATTAACTTCGTCTGCCAACTGTCAGCATGAGGCATCCCTCAGTCGTGAGCTATCTCTCACAGATCAGTGCAATATGAAGAGAGGGCTTATTGCATGCCAACTTTCTCCTCAGCATCTGTTCGGCACTAATGAGCTATGAAGTGCTGTGGCTCACTAGGCTGCTGGCAGGAGGAGGGGAGATGGAGGGGACAGGAGAGCCTCACACCTGTCTTAATGTGGTGAGACGTCCCGAATGCTCAGGAATGTAGCTGCTGTTGGTCTTTGTTAGTTACACAGAGCAATCCCACTGCTCACTGATTAATAGCTGGAATATTGAAGAATTTGTTATAAGTAATTTATCTTCAGGATTTTTAACCCTAAGTGCCCCAGTTATGCGTTTCTTAAGCACAGACTGGTGTTTGCATTGATCATTTTGTGGAGTGAGGGGTGAGATTTAAGATGTGAAAGACATCTAGATCACAAATCCAAGCAACAACAAACTAAAACAAAATATTACAACTCACCATAATAGAGAGAGAGATATGCTTGTTTCCCAGTCTTGCTGTATTGGCTGAATCTTGATAAAGATTCTGGTGTCCGGTCTGCAATATGCACATATATGGATTTTGGATTTTAAAAGGGAACTCACAATAAAGTGGGATGTCATGTAGAGTAATTTTGCATTCTTGAGGCCTGGTAGCAACTCCTTTTACAGCCCAATAATGGGGCATGACCCGGTGGTTTGATATTCTTGATATAGCTCTTTGGTAAAAAGTCTGCAAAGTTTTGAATGTCAAAGTGCATGATAAATAAAATGACCATATTCATAAAAAAAGGTTCGGTCTAAACTGCTGAAATGAGTCTCAAGGACTTTTATTTTACGTAATGCATATGTACACCAATCACATTATGACCACCCACCTAATAACCAGTAGAACCTACTTTGGCCCACAAAACCAATTTACTTTTCTCTGATATTTTGTACCATAATGTCAACATCAGGACCAGTTCCCATACATTGTGGAGTGGTGGTGATGCAGCGTGTACCTACTGTTCCAAGTCGAACCACAAATGTTCAATTTGGTTTATGTTAGGTCAGGGGTGTCCAAACTTAGTCCTGGAGGACCAGTGTTCTGGAACGTTAGCTCCAACCCTAATCAAACACACCTGAACAAGCTAATTAAGTGCTTACTATATATACTAGAAACTTCCTGTCAGGTGTGTTAAAGCAAGTTAGAGCTAAACTCTGCAGGACACCAGCCTTCAAGAACACCCCTGTGTTAGGTGAATTTAGAGGAAAAATCATTAGCACAATTGATTTACATTTTTCTTAAATGGCATGGTTTATCACTTGACTTACCACAGCCCAATGAGTTATGCTTATATATATATTATATATCAAAATTATATATATATATATATATATATATATATATATATATATATATATATATATCAAAATTATATATATATTTAAATAATAAATAAATATAAATTTATTTCTTTTAATTTTCTTATTGACAGACTTAATTATATTATGAAATTCCTGATATTCTGATTCTCAAATATTTGTAAGAACATGTAAGTTTGCTTAATAATAATCATAGTCTATTAGTTAATCTGATAGGCGATAGTTGCACTGCAGTGGAGAGGTCAGAGCTACTGGATTTAAAACATGTTAATTTATCAACTTCTCCCAAAATGCATAAAAGTAAGTGGCTAGTTTAACTGGGAGAACAATAGAGTTAACTTTCTAATAGCTTAAAATATGTGTGTCAAATAAAACACTTTGTCAGATTATTTAAAAAAAGAAATATTATTGCCATCTCCAAAGACATAACCCTCCAGTTTACAAACTATAAATGTTATATTTTGCTAGTACTCATATGTATTTATCTGAAACCTAAAAGAATGCTATTTGTAACAAATAACATTGTTTTTCCATTGCCATCTACATAAAACTGTCATGGGCTTATGCCACTCAACAGTGTATCCAGGTGGCATAGCCTCTGTTGGTAATTGCCATATTTACACTAACCATTTCACGCGATGCACCAGGAATCTTGATTCGTCACACCAGGCCACTTTCCTCCATTCATCGATGGTCCAATCTTGATTTCATGCGTTGTTGGCAGTGGTGTACAGTTGCAATGAGGACTCAGCTGGATCTTTGGCTACACAGGCTTTTATGCAGAAGTTCGTAATGAACTGTATGCTGTTCATTGCCCTGGTCACCACTGTTGTATCTGCTTGTGATATGTTGCACTGTGGCCCAGGCCTACAGTTGCTCTGAACAATAACCAAACATTCCAGAATGTGTGCCTTTTCTGAGATTGACGATTTGTGGTGGTTTTTGGCAGCTTTTCTCATTCTGAGACCAAACACTATATTGACTGGTCTGCGTGGCACATACTGTATACTGCTCTGCAAACACTGTACTGATTGAACGCCTGCTCAGGATGGCATATACAGTTGAAGTCAGAATTGTTAGCCCCCCTGTTTATTTTTTTTACCCCAATTTCTGTTTAACAGAGAGAAGATTTTTTTCAACACATTTCTAAACATAATAGTTTTAATAACTCATTTCTAATAAATGATTTATTTTATCTTTGCCATGATGAGAGTAAATATTATTTTACTAGATATTTTTTAAAACACTTCTATAGAGCTTAAAGGGACATTTAAAGGGTTAATTGGGTTAATTAGGTTAACTAGCAAGTTAGGGTAATTAGGCAAGTTATTGTATAATGATAGTTTGTTCTTTAGACTATCGAAAATACATAAAGCTTAAAGAGGCTATAATTTTGACCTCGAAATGGTTTTTAAAAAATTTTAAACTGCTTTTATTCTAGCCAAAATAAAACCAATAAGACTCTCTCCAGAAGAAAAAATATTATCAGACATACTGTGAACATTTCCTTGCTCTGTTAAACATCATTTAGGATATTTTTAAAAAAAAGTAAAAAAAAATCAAAGAGGGGGCTAATAATTCTGACTTTAACTGTATATCCTGTAAACTGCACCAGCAAAATTAATTGGTTGCCAAATGCAATCATAGGCTTTGAGTCATCATAATGTAATGTTTGGCATTTATAGATTTGTAACATGTGCATAATGACAACATACTGTTTTCATACTGTTTGGCAGCTTTGAACTGTTTTTTGTCATGTTGAAAATTATTTCGCAGCAACATTCAAAGCTGTGCTAAACTTGTGTTTTATGCTTGAAACCCCTTTATTTTTGTCTATGACCTTTATATATACTTTTTATTGCTACTAGATATGAGTATCAGCTATTGAACATGCATATTAGTCAACCACGTTGATTAATCAATATTAATTATGACATAAAAAAAAACCCCAAAAAAAACTTTCATTCAAATGTATAAAAGATTGTCCTTAAACTGCATCTTCAAGGCAGCCTTTGGGACCAGTAGTTCTAAAAGAGGCAGACAGAATCAATGCTAAAAACAAGATAAGCGAGATGTTTATTTGACGAGCCTTAATCATTGATGCCCCTGCTGTGCTAGATGTCCTATCAGTGAGGTCCAGCGGCTCGGAGGGAACACGCCACTTTTATTCTCATCACCTTCATTGAGCCTTTGCAGTTCAATGATGTTAAATCAATAACTGTTGTCAGATGCACAAACTGCAGGTTGCTTTTGAATAGGAACAAAAAGACGGCTCAATTAGGGTGTTTGTGCTGAAGATTTGTTAAAGAGCTTGTCCTTTGACTTACACCAATGTCCCTTTAGGACAAGTCATTTCATTTGGTGGCCATCTTGAGATGCTGCTTTCTATGTTAACACTCAAGTACAGTATTGAGAAAAGAAGGCAAAATTGTTGTTCAAAATTGCATTTGAACAATGCAATCTGCAGTAATATTAGATAAGAAGGCTAACAAGAGTAAACTATATTTATCGTTACTGTAATTTCATTTATTGTAGTTCTAAAAGTGCTATGCCTGACCTTAAAGTATTTCATAAACCAAATTTTCAGTTACATTGTAACAAGAGAGATTTTTGTTGAATATTTTGATTCTGTTAAGGGTGCTATGAAGAGAAACCGGGGCATCTTCATTCATGCATTACTCTGTTAGCTGGATTCGATTATTGATGATTCAACATGATCCAGTTTAGTTTCGTTCTTCAAAACTCACCCAGGAATTGTAGATTGCGTACAACTTTTAAAACTGTAGAACAAAAGTAGATGATGTCATCAAGCAAAAGCAATACTAAACAGCTTTAAAGAGTATTAAATGAAAATACAATAATAATGTTATTTTTTTATCATTAGTAATTAAAAACATGAATTTAACACTATTATGTAATCTATACTAAATAATGGTATAAAACGGTCATGGGGTGGTACTTTTTCAAAGGGTTCAAAAAGAAAATTTTTGTACTTTTTATGGTCTAATATAAACACTTTGGGTACTATTACAGACTTTTAAGACACCAATATGGACTTTTTAGATACAAATGTGTACTTTGAAAAGTTACAGCCCCAGCTTAATATACAGTGCATCCGGAAAGTATTCATAGCGCTTCACTTTTTCCATATTTTTTTATGTTATAGTCTTATTTCAAAATAGATAACATTTATTTATTTCCTCAAAATTCTACACATAATACCAAAAGAGTGAAAGTCAAAAAGACTTGTGGCTGTAATTGCTGCCAAAGGTGCATCAACAAAGTATTGAGCAAAGACTGTGAATACTTTTGTACATGTGATTTTTCAGGTTTTTTATTTTTAATACATTTGCAACAATTTCAAAAAGTATTTTGTTCACATTGTCATTATTGGGTATTGTGTGTAGAATTTTGAGGAACCAAATACATTGAATTCATTTTGGAAAAAGGCTGTAACATAAAAAATGCGGAAAAACTGAAGCGCTATGAATACTTTCCGGATGCACTGTAATGCAAGTCTGTAGGATTTCCAGCTTGATATCACGAGGAAACGTAACTATTTACATATTGCCAAAAAGTGGCTAGTTCATACAAATTCATGCGATTTCATTTTTCACTTTTCAAAAGGAGACATGACCCCAAATCAAACCCTACTCTTTGTTGGGAGATGAGCAAGTCATACCAAATTGTATAAATGAGATTTTACAAATTAATACAAATTAGCTACTAAATCAAAAAGATACCAATTGCTGTGGGATTGTATTTGGGGTTTCTAGTGTCCTAATGATGTAATAATGTAGGTATATTTTACCTGGGTAGCAATATTTAATTAAATTACTGATTGCTGGACCCACACGGAATCTGAGCATGAAGAAATCCACAGAATTCTGCAGGTTTTTAGCCCATCATTGAGTCTATTTTTTCACTTGTGTAAATGTGTGTAAATTTATATTTATTAAATTAATTTCAGTAATATTATTGACTAATTTGAAAGTGCTCAAATGATTTATTTACATTACAGTTTGTAAAGTCATATTTTCTTTCGTCATATTGTCTTTCAGTAGATATATGGTAGATATATTATTTGAGAAATAATAATGGATTTAATTGGATTTGCATTGTAAACATTAAAGTAAATTTTTTTTACAAAATTCTCTGCAGAAATAGCAAAAAATGTCTGCAGATTTTGTCTAGCCCTACTGATTACTGATTCCTCAAGGTGGCTGTGTCCAATACAAGATACTATTATGATATGATCACAGGCATAAAACAAATCTTTGCTGCAGAGAAAATATTGTACAATCAAAATTATTGTACAAGTGACACTTGATAGTGAATCTGCTGAGTAAACTTAGTTTTTTTAAGACAATGGAAACAATAATGTTAGTAAATAAAGTTGAGATTGCAAATATGAGCCAGATGCTGAATGTCCAGACAGTAGGAGACAGTGCTAACCACTGAGCCAATGTGCTGCCCTTATTCATTCAACCATCCAATAAATTCCTAGTGGTTGTTTTTGATAAAAAAAAATAATAAGAAGAAATTAATTATAAAAATAAAGAAATAGATATATTGGTGATTTATAGAATTGTGGCTAATTTTTTTTATTTCCAAGATAAACCTTTAATCATTTCTCAAAACCGAAAACTTTAATCAAATGTTACAAATAATGTGACAAAGTAAATCAAGGTGTCTCTAAAACATAATATTTGCATGTGTATTTAGGAACGTGATATTAAAGCATTATATCAAATGTTATCATAAAAACATTATCTTTGCTTCCTGAATCATACATTTAACTTCATTTATCATGAAAATCCAAGCTTCATTTTTTATGTGTTTACTCTACTAACTAAAATAAACATTTCCACAAATCATTTATTATCGATATTAGGGCTGCACAATACTGGAAAAATCAAGCATTGCAATATTTTTTAATTTGTGATTAAATATTGCAATATGAATACAATTTCACCAGAGGACTTATCTCTATTTGGAAAGAATGTATAATGTTAGATTGATTGGGATGATTCTGCAGTGGGAGTGCATCTTTATAAAATCTTATAAACAACCAATCAAATTTTTGGTGTCCCCCAACACATTTTCATTTTTGTCTGTGCTATTTGCAGTGCATTTGTGTTTGCATGTGTTGTGAGCATATTCATGCACGTGTTTAGTCAGGGATTGATGAAATAATATTTACTACTTGCATCTTCATAAAATCTAATAAACAATCTATAAACTGCTAGAGCTATTTGCAATGCATTTCTGTATTTGGATGTGTTGTGAATGTGAGTATATTCATGCATTACTATCTATGCATATAATAAAGAAAGATACAATTGAAAGAACGTGTTTTATCATGTCTTAAGTCTAACAGTATTCAAGTACAGTAACTGAAAGATAAAAATAAAAAATATTTCAAAAAAATTAATCATAGTTCAGAAATGGTACAATTTCTTATATCTGAATGCTTTTAAGTCATTATACATTTACAGTGCAAATAATAACTTCTACTACAAACTCAACATTGCTTATCCTGCGACGTGATCACATTGCGATATCGATGCTAAAACGATATCTTTTGCAACCTTAATTAGTATTATTTATCATTTCAGTTATGAAAATACATTTTATGTCTGTCCATAAGTTCTGGTCAACTCTGTTACATCAGTTATAAAAAGGCATAACAATCTGTAAAGCACTGATAGAAAAAGCATGACTTGTTCCAAGTGATGTCACTTCCTCTGGTGGGAATCTCTGGAATGCATTGAGTCATGTCTATTATTCATCTTTCATTAATTTTGTATAAAATGTTTAGGATACACCAATAGTAGATTACATATTTGTCAACTCTTTTACTGTGATTTTTCAGTGAATTTCCCATTTATGTTTTAAACACAATAATATGATGCAAATTGTTTTAAGCATGCCATGTGGTATGATGTCAACTCAGTTTAAAAAGTTTAACAATAATTGAAACAATAATCAAAAGAACTAAATCCTCCCTATCATATTTAGGTATTTTATATTGTTTTACGTTAATAATGGATTCTGTTTACTGTAAATTACATGTGTTGTGTATCATTACAGTTCAAGGAAAATGAATAGAAAATGACCCGCAATACTAGAATGAGTTTTATATTGATAGACGTACAAATAAGCTCAGAGCTGTTTAGTTTGTGGCAAATATTTGTTGTAATCCTTAGTGTCTCTCCAAACAATGATTTTAAACATGACAAAAAGATCAAATAATCTGGTATTTGGCATAAAAGACCTAATTAAGTGCTTAATAAATGAATTATTTAAAAAGCCAGATGTGTTTGCTTGTACAGTGGGTGCTGCCACAATATATAGTGTTTGTTGGGATTAGAGAGCTCTGCGGTCTAATTTTAACTTCAGCACCTCCACAGCAAATGTGATGGCATGCTTTTAAATGCGGAGTGGAAAATCGCTAATGGCACAAATCCGGGGCACTAATAGGTGATAGCTGAAGTTTTTGTGCGAGCATCTTTTGCGAACTGCCCTTAAAAGTTCATAATTCAAAGTGCTTTTGGGGTTGAGTCTGCAAAGCCGTTGATATCAAATGACAGCCTCTAAGTTCTTTAATTACCTTAGTGATTGCACAGTGTGCTTGCAGGATTCTGCAATACTGTTACAGCTTAATTATTAGTTGTGCTTTCTGTTTATATCAGTTTTTTTTGGGAAAATGATATGCCATTTTTTTATGGTTTCTTTGACATGAAGAATTAATGGAATATGGGGATCACAAAAAAGAACATAGTTTCTTCCAGACGATAATGAGAATAGACATCTGTGTAAATATTCTGCTACTCAGATTTTATCCTAAAAAAAGCAACCCCAATTATGGGGGAGGGAATGTGAATCTTCTGATGACTCTCAGAATAAATAGCAACTCTCAGATAGTCGTCGTATCACACAACAATATGATTATTGTTTAAATTATTTTTATAATAAATTTTTTTTTCAGTGATACTGTCTAATATTCATTTTTAGATCAGCTATCTTATTGTAAGTCAGAAATAATATTTAATTTGTGTATTGTTATTTCTTTTTAAAAATTGTTATTGACAACTGACCAGTTAACTTTGCTTTAAAATAATCTCTGTTTGATAAAATCATTTAATGTTAGTTTACAGATCTGTAAAATAAAGGCCCAGAAAACTTCAGCTCAGATCCATACAATTAATTATTTTATGAATGATTTGTTGGATTTTGATGACTGTGAGCAGATTATTTGTCATAGAAGGGAGTTCTAGTCATTGTTCCTGCACTTCTCAATAAATGCTAGTACTAAGATAATTGACTTTTTTACTGGTTGAGATCTGATTCATGTTTTCATGCTGTATAATCATTTATTTAATCTAATTTAAAGGTAGAACAGCACAAAAACTGTTCATGGGAAAGATATGATCACGTATATGTTGGGAGATTATGGGAACATGATGAACGCTGATAGGCTTTTATGCTGACAAAAAAAATCTAATTGTATCTTAAATTAGATGCATTGAGATCTATAAATGCTTTGTTCTTAGCTTTAGGGTCTGATGTAAACTGTACTGAAAAAGAAAATATCAGGCAGAGACTACACCAACAGTACCTTTCTGAGAAAGAAGCATACTTTAATATACAGTACTTAGGCCTGTCACTAATCAATATATTGACTTATCTCACAACACATGGACATGACCTCAATCATTTTTGGTGATGCAATATATATATATCGTCCATACATAAAAAACAATTCTAGCTTAACTTAAGCTGATTGCGCAACCTCACTATCTCTATTGGAGGCATCAGTGTCAGTATGGTTAAAAACGCTATAGTATTTACTATAAATTACTACAGTATATTTTCATGTTGGTGTCTGACAGCCAAAATAGATCTGGTAGCAGATATCGCAGCCTCTGTTACTTTTCACCTTGCACTCTTTTGTTAACATTTATAATTATTTATTTGTTTAGGATATACATTTTCACATTCTGATTCCAATGCCTCATTCTTAAATTGGTATTCTTAATAATAAAATAGTATGTGTTCTTTGGAAGAGAATACTTTCATTATGCATATACAGTTGAAGTCTGAATTATTAGCCCCTCTGTTTATTTTTTTCCCCAATTTCTGTTTAACAGAGAGAGGATTTTTTCCAACAAATTTCTACATATAATAGTCTTAATAACTCATCTCTAAAAACTGATTTATTTTATATTTGCAATGATGACAGTAAATAGTAATTGACTAGATATTTTTCAAGGCACTTCTATAGAACAGTGACAACATAAAGTGACATTTAAAGGCTTAACTTGGTTAATTAGGCTAACTAGGCAGGTTAGGGTAATTAGGCAAATTATTGTATACTGATAGTTTATTCTGAAGACAGTCGAAAAATAGCTTAAAGGGGCTAATAATTTTGAATTTAAAATGGTTCATAAAAAATTAAAAGCTGTTTTGTCCTAGCTGATATAAAACAAATATGACTTTCTCCAGAAGAAAAGATATTATCAGACATACTGTGAAAATGTCCTTGCTCTGTTAAACATCATTTAGGAAATATAAAAAAAAAATGTAAAGGGGGACTAATAATTCTGACTTCAACTGTATATATAGTGTACATACTGTATATTGTCATTCTGTCATTATATGACTGGCATAAAATGTCTTAAAATGACTATAATATAGTTTATCACAATATATTTGGGCACAATATATCATAGCTACAACAAGAAAATAGGTATTGTGGAGAAAAACGTGTGATTATTACGTTGCGCATATACAAAAATGAGTAATAATTAAATGTTGAGCACATTTTAGTTCTGTTACTCTCATTCTACTCCAATTTTACGTGTCATCTACTCTAAATAATGATTTGTTTATCATTTACGCCTGATATTAATGCCTGGTTTACCCCCAAAAAATAATTTAATTTATAAAATTTTATAAAAGTTTATAAACATTTATGAATTTCTTTCTTCTGTTGAACACAAAAAAAATATTCTAAAGAATGTTGAAAAAAAAACAGCCACTGACATCTGTAGTAGAATTACAAATTACAGAGGAAGTCAGCAACAGTTTTTTTTTTTCTTTTACAACTTTCTTATCTTTCAGGATACCTTCCTTTGTGTTAAATAGAAGAAATCAATTCAAACGGGTATGGAACAAGCTGAGTAAATGATGACAGAATTAACACATTAAACCACATGAGCATCTACACTGCATTTACATTTTTATTTAGAGTTGTCTACTTGTGATCAGAATTCCAATAACACATCTTAGTTTCACATGTAAACAGGTCTAGGTGGTGCAACATTCTCTTTTGTCCTGAACACTTTGTATTCCTGGCTTTCAACTTTCCTCAATCCTCCACAGTCTTTCTCTCTCTGTTCTCTCCATCTCTCTGGTCCATCTAGTTCTGGGAAGAGCTCAGCATAGAGACTGAGATGTTATGCCACTGAGGTGATCAGGCACGCGATACAGTGCCAGGCTGCCACAGATGTTTGTTTGATGTTGTGCCGACGTTTAGAAGCAGGAATCCAAATCCGACATTCACACGGAGAGCAGGGAAATGCAATCAAGCAGGCACCCTCTATGCATCTTACGTGCATCTCTTAAAACATGAAATTAGGCAAGTCAGTGCAAAAGAGTCTTTTTTTTATTATTAAATGATATTATGCAACAGACAGTATTCTGTTGAAAGTTGTCATATGTTTATATATATTTTTTATTATTATTTACAAGTACACACTATATATGCATTGTATGCTTCGTACTTTGAATAGATATGCTGTTGAAATGCATAAAACAACAATATCATCTGTTACTGTCACTGCTTTTTTTTACAAAAAGAAAAATTGTTGAGTGGGATTTGCTTTAGTCCAAGTTGACAAAATCAAGAATCGATTGGATATGTGTAATGAATGTGGTTTGCTATTGGTGTAACTGGGTTGCGTTATTGACAGGCTGATCCCGTTCTAACATAGAGTAAATTTGTCATAAGAGAAGGAAAGGAAGTTATTTCCATGAAATATAATGAGAGAGCATGCCTGTTGACCATTAACATTTAAATAGTTTATATATTGTCAGTCACCGATGTATAACTTATAATAAACACTGAAATATTCCATAAACAAGAATTGACCATTTTGATTTCATGGTGACTTTAATTCAGTTAGGAAGTGTTGGCTATAGTGTCAATATAGTGTCAAGTTTACAGTATATGGATCAGCCGCATTTTCATTTATTTAGTTGGCCAATTTAAGGACATACAAATCAAATGTACATGTCATAGGAAAATCGTTCACATTCTTGCAGATTTCAAAATAACAACTTGTAAAGTAAAAAAAATTACAGCCTGATTTCATAAGGAAAAAGTGTGCTTACATATTAGCTAAAAAGTGGACAATTTGTACAATGTCATTCAAGCTAAAAATGTAGTTTTCAGCACTAGTACCACTCCTAAACCGAACCATCACTGAGTATATGGCCAAATCATACTTAAATGTATGTATGTGATTATCTATATTCATGTGAAACAAAATAGTTCCAAACTGTGAGATTTTCTGACAGCTACAACTTGTACTATGTGCCCACTGTACCACCTGACCTCCATAGATTCATTTAGGTGCTAAATGTCTTATTCTGAATCCGAAGACTTGAACACTTGACTTTGAGTGGAGTGTCACGTTAAAATTAAATTCATTCATTTTCTTTTCGGCTTGGTCCCTTTATTAATACGGGGTCGCCATAGCGAAATGAACCGCCAACTTATCCAACATATGTTTTACGCAGCGGATGCTCTTCCAACCACTACCCAACACTGGGAAATACCTATACATTCTTGCATTCTGACCTTCATTCATTCATTCATTCATTTTCTTTTTGGCTTAGTCCCTTTATTATACAGGGGTTGCCACAGCAGAATGAACCGCCAACTTATCCAGCATATGTTTTACGCAGTGGATGCCCCTCCAACCACAACCCAACACTGGGAAATACCCATATATTCTTGCATTCTGACCTTCCAATTTAGGTTATTTAATTTACCTGTACCGCATGTCTTTGGACTGTGGGGGAAACCAGAGCACCCACATGAACACAGGGAGAACAGGCAAACTCCATACAGAAATGCCAACTGACCCAGCCAGGGCTCGATTCAGCGGCCTTCTTGCTGTTAGGCAAACGTGCTACCCATTGCGCCACCGTTGAAATTACAACATGGAATAAACACAGCATTTTCGTTCATTCATCAACTTGAAAAAAAAAAAACCAAGTGAAATGCACTGCATTAGGGGATGAAGTTTTCTGTGTTGTGGGCTACCAGTGTTGGCTACAGCTAGTGTTACTCTAATGAAATTACTTTTCCAATGAAATTGTAGAGTAAGGAATTACTTTTCAATTGAAGATAATCTTATACAGTTACTTATAATGTACATGTCTTAAATATTGTTCACAAATTCAGATTTAGAGAAATCAAACATAAATTCAGAGAAGCAGATAAATTTATTTTTGTAATACAAGTATCTTGTAGAATACAGTACTTCTATTTTTCTAACTAAAGAAAGTTACATTTATCAAGTTGATGAATTAGCCAATGAAATGAGTTAGAAAATAATAGCAATATATGGTCCATATTAGACATGGTGCCATTAATTTGAAACATTTCATATTTTGATGCATGTTTAATAATGATACGTGTTTTAATAATGTTAATGTTCAAAAGTATTGCATTTTTTAATAAATCAAAAGGCCATATTTTGACAAATTTGTCTACGCATTGAGAACTTTTATGGATTTTAGACTATTGAGTCAAGTAAAAAAATTATTTTCAGACAAACTAATTAGAAAAGTAGTTTAAATACAGTTTTAATTATGTAATTGTTAATTCGTAATTAATCACTTTTTTTTGTAGTAACGCGCTTAGTATTATGTTCATATTTTGGTCATTTTCTATGCACCCACACAACCACACATACACACAACTGCATCACACTGCATTACATTTACATAGAAAAATAATTGGTATCATGCCATTCCAACTCATCAATCTTTGGTCAGATAAAAAAAAAAAACTGTACTGTAAAATAGCGAGATAGTAAGATGAGGCCGGAATGGCAGGGAAAAGAAGGCTGATTTCCATGCGGCTCGGCACTGTCAGATTGAATTAGCTCAGGTGTAATTAGAGCGCTGGAGAGCGTCCTGCTTTGGCTGCGGTGTGCGACGGGGCAGCATGGCTCTACACTGAAGCCAGCTGATACCGAGCCGGGCCGCTATCACCATGCAAACACACGCCTCCAACATCGCAGGCGAGCCGCAAATCCAAGCATGAAATTAGCAGTCACTCAGATCATGCCCGCATACTTGCATATTTCACTTTGTGTGTTTTCTGCTTTGTGTGTCTAGCCTATGTGTGTATTTTAGAGGAAGCCGGGGTGTTTCAGTGGCTAGCTGGAGTTTAGGTCTGCTGGAAGGAGGTTAGGTGTTTGCTTTGTCAAAGTCAACATGAAAATGTCATTTTGTTATATTGTTTTTTTTTCACAGACTTTTATTTTTTTTGCTAAATTGATACATGCATTTAATATTTAAAATTTTCATCAGAATTTGATGACTTGTTCTATGTCTGAGTTCAAACTTTTTAATATTTTACCCTATCCAATTAAATTGTAATGAATAAAATGAAAAAGTCAGCTCATCAAGATTATTTGAGGAACTTGCTGCTTATTATATTAGCAATAGTAACTGTCATGATTATTTTAACAAACACAATTTTTACAGATTACAATATATATTCACAGGTTACGATGACACTGACAGATGCTAGTCAAATTAATGTAAAAAAACATGTTTTATATACTAAATACTAAATAAAATATTATTATACTCCAAAAATGTCTTAGTATTTTTGTACTTTTTTCCAGTTTATTTAACTCATCATTCTTAAATAAGTTGAAAAATTCCATAAGATACAAAGTTTTGTTTCCGAAAGGCTGGCCTAACTTAAGTGAGATAAAAAATCCTTGTTTGCTTATTTAAATGTGATTAAAATACAGTATGAAACAGATTTATTTACCGTTAAATTCACAGTAACTTACTTCTATATTTAGCTGATGTGAATTATTGATTAAACGTTACGACAATTTATTACAGAAACTTATAATGAAGCATTCTACGATAGTAATTTACAAATAATAAAAACCTTTTAAACTGTTTAATTTTATCATAAAGCACAGTGTTCAATCAAAGAATTTCAATATAAGTGCACACTTGAATTCTGTGACGTTTTTCAATTATCTAAGCTGCTATCCACATTCGTTAAACCACAAAGGAATTTTCAAGGACATATTTTTATGAGTTAAAATCTAAATGAGATGTCAATTGAAGTCTTCAAGTCTGGTGAAGGAGTTACCACTGAGAAATAACACAGTCATCTTCTGATGTAAGCTGGACTTTCTTGTTTTTGCTACTAGATCAGTGATGAAAATGACCTTGTTCAGCACATCTGTGTCTCCTTTCATGCACCCAGTCAGCCACTCCCTTTGCTCCTACAAAGAGGCCATTCATAAAGCTAATGAAAAGAGTTTTCTAACCCCAATCATAACATCAGAGAACCCCAATACATGCACTCACATACAGTCATATCAAAAGTTATTAACCAGATTTCATTTTTAATTTTTGTTTTGCTAGTGGGTACAGCCCAGCAGGCACCCTGATGTAAAAACATGTCAAAAATGTAAATCGATTTGATGTCAAAACCGTGATGTCCATTTGATATCCATATATTGATGTCCTATTGATAATATTATAGGGGATGTTTAATTCATCTAAAAGCTTTAATTCAAAATTTACAGTGGATTTCGTAACCCTACAATGCATCTAAACTACCTTTATGTTTAAAAAACGACATCAAATTGGAATTTAACCTTGGCAAAATAAAAAAAAAACATGTCAAAAATCCATTACAGCATGATCAAGACATCAATGTAGTCAATTGACTTTAAGCTGATTTGTGTTTTTGAGGTTATAACTGCACTCTCAGAACCTTTTCAAAACATTTGTACTTGAAGGGTCCATATTGGTACCTCAGAAGTATATATTAGTACCTACAAATTTTAAGAGGAACACTTTTGTACTTTTTAGGTACCAATATGTACCCTTGATGTATTAATATGGACCTTTTAGGTACAAATTTGTACCTTTTCAAAAGGTACTACCCCAGTGACAGCTCGCATACCTTTATTTCTGAGAGTGTGGTAACACTTTAGTTTAAGTTCTAATTCTTATTGTAACTATTGGCTTATTACCTGCCTATTATTAAGATGTTGGCTGTTAATTTGTACCTTTAAAGAACATATTCTTCATGATCTTATTTTACATAATTCTACCTGATACTTAAACCCAACTACACTCTCAGAAATAAAGGTACAAGAGCTGTCACTGGGGTGGTACCTATTTGTACTTGAAGGGTCCTTATTAATACCTCAAGGGTATATATCAGTACCTAAGAAGTACAAAAGAGTACCTCTTAAAATGTTAAGGTACTAATATATACCTTTGAGGTACCAATATATTCCCTTTAAGTACAAATATGTACCTTTTGAAAAGGTACCACCCCAGTGACAGCTCTTGTACCTTTATTTCTGAGAGTGTACTAGCTATTTATAAGCAGAAAATTAGGACTTTATTAAGCAAAAATTATAGTTAATGATTTGTTAATGGTGATAATTGTACCTTAAATCAGTGGTTCCCAAATTTGGGGTTACGGGACAATGACAGGGGGTTGCTTGGTGATTTCCAAAAGTCAAATAAATTGTATTAAACTATTATAATTAACATATTTTATACATAACCCACAAAAGATAACAGTAGTTAATAGTTACATTAAAAAGCAGCAACATGCAAATAAAGATCAGCCATCAGCCTTTTATTTATTTTTTGTGTGTGTTCGATTGTGATTGTGTGTTAGATTGGATTGCACGTTGGATTAACAACACAGATTGATTTTATAGCACCAGGTTAAACTTTCTGACACTTTTATGGCAATCAAATGCATTAAAAATAAATTCATGCCACAACTGAACATTGAGGATGATTTCCAACTGGTGGTCTCCAAAATGAAACCAAGAATAGACTTGTGCAGAAAACATTGTACCCACCAGTTTCATTAGGTGAGGTTAATATTAAATTAAACAAATTAATACATGACTATATAAATGATAGCCTATGGTCAGACTGTTGCACTTGTTTGTGTTGTCAATATGCTCATGCTTATATACAGTAGGCCTACTGTTGTGTGTGCACCATTTGTATATTTATAACCACCTCAGAGGAATGTGGGGGGTTGCGAGTCACTGCATTGTTATTTTGGGGGTCGGGGGCTGAAAAGTATGGGAACCCCTGCCTTAAAATTAAAGTGTAATCCTTTACATACTGTACCTTTCTATCAAAATTATTGTCATATTTGATTACTATTGTCTAAAGTATAGTGAATAAACTGTGATAATGTGAGAAATTCTGTGACAAACATTTAATGTGTCTGAATAAATTATGATTAGTTTCTATAAACACTGACAAAAATCTTTAAATAATAATAAAAAATAATAATGTTTTTCAAAATTTAGGAGAATAGAAGTTTTTGCTCACTTCTGGAGACAATTTAGCACCCAAAACTCAGACTCTTTTGGCAAATATACATCCATCCTTACAGCAATCAGCCCTGTAAACATGGAAGGCAGATTATTTTTAATATCAAAGGTGAAAACCGAGTCTGTTTAATTTCATTCAGGTGGGTGCTGTTCCTCTGTGCCCCCTGATTGAAGAAAAAACATTAATATGCAAATATCAAAGTACATGTACAGCTGGAAGGGAAAAGGACTCTCTTGATAGAATGTAGCCAATGTCTCCCCTTTTTTGACAGAGGAAAGAAATTAATCAAACAGAGAAAAATGAACTTTGTGATTGCACGGGTGTACCACCCAAAGGCATGGCAAAGCAAATGAAAAATCAACATTGTACCCACTGATAAGGCAAATTAATAAGAAAGTGTGCTATGTCTACCTTCAATGCCGCTGCTTGCGTGAACAAGTTATCTCAGAGCAGACGTAACCTTAGGCTTTGGATCTGTTCCTGTGTTGGCTTTGCTTGAACACTTTGCTGTTGCGTTCGTATATAGTTATGGAAGGTACAAAACATTACAGAGCTGTCATATTTGGCACGCTACATATCGGTATATGACTTTTTAGTGCTGATGAGTGCTCATTGCAGTGTTTGATGAACATGGTGTCATGTGGCTTATTAAAGAAAAGTGTGCTGGTTGTTTTTGTAACATCTCATGTGCACTCACCTTGATATGCACCAGTAAGTAAACACACAATACACTTCACAAGTTTTTTTTATCACACAGTTGAACAAATGTTTATATATTTTTACTGTAGTTTTGATTTAAGTGTATTTAATAAATTACCTGATTGTCTGTCTCAAGTAACACTGAGTGTGCACTTACTGTACTTCAGATCTTAAAGGAAATGCTGTCGTAATATACTTACCTTTTATTTGTTTCAAACCTTTATACATTTCTTTCTTCTGTTAAACACAAAAGCATATATTTTGAGAAAAGAAACCTGCAATTATTGACTTCTAAAGTAGTTGTTTTTCTATGGGAGTCAATGGTTACAGGTTTTCAGCTTTCTTCAAAATATCTACAGAACAGAAGAAAGAAACTTTTGTAACACTTTTTGGAAGGTTTGGGATGAATTGAGGGTAAGTTAATAGTGAGTGAATTTTAATTATGGAGTTAACTTAAAATCTGTTGATTATTTTTTTAGCTTAACACATTTGAAAGCTGTGTAATAAACCACAGGATTGTCTGTCTCAAGAAGTCCAACTTATTGTATTAAATGTGCATTTACTGTACTTTCAACATTCATTTTATAGACAATATAAGTCATTTTGATATATAAAATATAAGACAATGTGCTTAAGGCCAAGGTAAGTGACTCAAAAAACATGTTAATTTTATTTTATTGCATTTTTAGAACTGTAAACATTAATTTAAATCCTGTTAACATGCAATTAATTAAACAAACATTACATTGAGTTCATGATAATGCATATAATTTTAAAGTCAGTTATTTCCATAAGTAGTCATCTTTTTTAAAATCTGTGTATTTTGGTGAATTTTCTCAACGCTGTGCATTTTGTTTGTCTATTATTTGACAGGAATGTTTGAAAATGGGCTTGAGGTGGACTCTGAGGAGACGCTGTGTGAGAAGAAAGAGATTTTAAAAGAAGAAGATCGGTCTGAGGATGACCCAATTTACTTCTCTGACCTAGAGAACAGCATCTCTAAAGATGGAGATCACTTGAGGAACGGTGAGCTCATTTACAATCAAAAGCGTAGCTAGAGGAAACTTTAACTGATCAGAGCTTGCCTTCTCAAATACATTTTAGCATGTTTATGCATGCTGTTGATAGGTAATATGTGCCTCATTATGAATTTGGGTCGGTTTTCACCAGGAGTGATACATACATTTATTTTTAGCAAGGGAATGAAACTTTACAAATGTTTTAAAGGGATAGTTCACTCAAAAAAAAAACTTAATAAACAGAAAATGCATTTATTTACCCTCAGCTTGTTTCAAATCAATTTAA
>CAIGQZ010008319.1:2099884-2120758 GCA_903798205.1 Danio tinwini
ATTTATTTATTTATTTATTTATTTATTTATTTATTTATTTATTTATTATTATTTTTGTCCGCATACACTGTAAAAACAAATGCAGGGTCCCACACAATTCATTCATGTTGTCCCAACACAAATCGATTAAGTTAACTTAACACTTTTAACAAATTTATGTGGATTGAACATAAAAAAATAAAGTTGTCCCAATGAAATCTCAATAATTGTGTTATTTGAGCTCATTTTATTTTAGTTGAACAAGCAAAAAAATCTTATTTTGAGTGTAGTAACACTGATATAGTTTGTACAGTAAATGTGCTCACATATTACAAGTGAGAGATTTTTGAATGAAGGGGGAATTACTTGATTTTAAAATAAATAAGGGAAACACATTACTATCTATAATTATTTACTTCAATGTTAAACAACTTAAATTAAAACACACATTGCCTAAAATAAACAGTCACTCAATAAAATATGTGAAAATAAACAACTTGCACTTTTAGGAACAAAATTTATTATTATTAGTATGTTTTTCATATTAAAAGTAGACAAGAAGCAGTATCTCTTCTAAATAAATAACTCTTGTATATCCTGTAAATAATATTTTAAACAGTGCATATCCTGCATCTCTTTGTAACAAATATTTTAAATAATAATTTTATTGTAATTGAAAATACACCGTCTCACGGCTTTTCTGGCACAACTTCTAATCATCGTCAATGTAGTGCAAACACGCAACGTGTAAAGTCTAGTTACGCTTTTTTGAGAGGTGCGCAACAACCGTGTGAAGGGTGCACTGGACCATACAGTACCTGTATGTTCGAAGCAAAAGTAAAAATCAGTCTTAACAGAGTGGTGTCACATGACTCCACACATAGGGAAAGTAATTGGAAAAAAATTTACTTGGAAAAATTTGATTGATTGTTTTGAATGTCGATTTTGATTACTTTTCAATTAATCTCCCAGCCCTAATCAATAGGCTAAATTTAAGTAAACTGACTTCACCTTATGTCATGCCAACATATATTGTTGGCAGCTGTTTTTGTCACTTTAAAATAACTTAATTTTTAAGTTACAAACAGTTAGTTTATGAGTTGAAATGGTTTCTGCCCTCAAGGTGGAAAGGTTACGTTTCTCTAGATTTGGCAAACAGAAGTTGTATGACAAAATATCTTTCCTTAGATGTTGTATGACAAAATATCTTTCCTTAGATGTATAGGTTAATAATGTTTCTGTAATAATTTTCTTTTGGTAATAATTTTTTTTTCTCTCTCCTTCCTTTTTACATGTCATTCTATATTGTTTCTTATTCCATTACTCTGGCTGAGATTTTTTTATTGTTGTTTTTTATGTTGATAGTGCTGTATAATTGCTGTATTTTTTGCTAGTGTTTTGGTTCATGTTCTAGTTAGTATTAGGTAATAACACCGAGATAGCTTTGTTAACAGATATACCTGATGTACACTATTTGGTGTTATGTTTTTACAAAAACTTCTATAAATAAAGTATATTAAAAGTTAGTTTATGAGTTTATTAATACAAGAAACCCATTGTAAAGTTAATTTACTTAGACATAAAATAACTTGTAAGGCAGCAAACTACCCAGCAAGCATTTTTTGTTTTTAAAAGATGTTTTTATAGATGTCTAGACATCTAAACATAGTCATCTTGGCTAAAACAAGGCTAAATTTGGGCTGTCAGAGAAAATCTAGTCAAATAAACAGATATGAATGACTACACAGTCTGTCTATTTGACCACTAGTCTAGTTTTGGGCTATTCTTAGATGTCTATTAGATTTTCACTGACAGCCCAAGTTTAGCCTTATTTTAGCCTAGCTGTCTATGTTTAGATGTCTGTTGGATGTTTATGAAACACAAAATAGTTGCTGGCTACTGTTTTGCAGTGTTGAGTTATTTGAATGCATTCCGTGAGTGTTTTAAATTCATACAGGAGAGAATCTTCCCTGCTAAAGCGGCAGAACAATTTGCATATTCATTTACCTAGATGCATCTTAATAGGAAACCATTACTGTAGAAAATTTTTTTCAAAGCACGTCACACTCAATCTGTACTGCAAGCAGTGTCATGACACAACAAAACAAAGGGTGCACACTAGAGAAAACAGAGCGGTTCAAGAATAGGGAGATGTAATATACTGGATATAGCTGGATACATTGGATATAACACAGTGATTCCACTGGTAACACTTTATTTAAAAGTCAAAACTCATGCTATTAACAAACCATCTACTAAGACTATTACCTCAATGAACTGCTCATAAGTTATTTATTAATACTAAGTAAGGTGTATAGTTGGGTTTAGGCTTTAGTCAGTATTAGGGATGTAATCACATCATAATTTATAGCTACTAATATACCGACCTATGCCGGTAATAAGCCAGTGGTTAATAAATGAGCGTGAATTGAGATGTAAACTACAGTGTTACTATTATTTCTACAAGCACAGTGTTTTGTTGATTTTAATCAGAATGAGAATTCATCACATCACAATTTGTGACCCTCATAGCCTTCCAGAATCTAGATACTTCAGTTTTAGGACCTCATAATTTGTGAATTAAAACATGACCTGGAACAACTTCCAACATCTCAAATTGAATTAACATCTGGAGTTATAACTTCCAAATGAATATTGCAGTGGAAAAAAGAGAATGATTGAGTGAGAGATGAGCAGAAGGAGCCTGATTCTGTCCAAGGCCTCTTAGAAAAAGGCAGGATGGAGAGAGGGATTTTAATGAAAGTGTAGTGGATTAGAGAAATCCCTGGAACAATATGAAATCATTACAGCCGCAGTCGACATCAAAGTCCCACTGATTGAGCCCCCTAAAGCCTTTTCACACAGGGAGCGGAAACGCAGCGCAGAACATGTATACCAGAGCCGAGAGCGGATGACCACTGCGTTCATAGCCAACTGGAAGAGAGAGAGAGAAACAGACGTGTGAATTCTAGACTTCTGACATTTAGACAGACCATCACTGAAGATGAACTGAATCAAAGTGAGGGAATTCATTATCTCACTAACATGCTTGTTTTCTGATTGTTTAGGCGGATTTTAGCGTTTGTGAGTTGTTGATCAACACTGTCATTCCTCAAAACAAGCACAAAGTACATTATACATTATCTTGGGTTGACATTATAGACAAGAGTGCTACATTCACTTACCTTGTTAGATCCATCCACTTCTGTCATAAACACCCCAACCTGTCATCCAACCTTTGACCTTGTACTGTACGTAGATCATTTGTTACTTTTTTGAAATACTATCAAAATAATTCCTCTACCATAAGTTGGAGATAATGCACATATGTAATGCAACATTGAAAAGTGTTAATCCAATAGAGTGTATGTGTTGTTAAAATGTGTAACTTGATTAAAACCAGTGCTTAATTTGTAAACGAATAATTACCGGAACAAAACCAGGAAATAAAAGTTACTGTGACCAACGTCCACAACACAATTTCAGTTTTCCTGGAACATGACATCATGAAACGGTCATAGTGCAAAAATGCATCCAATTTCTGAAGGGTCTTTAATTAATTTGTGCCATATAACATTATGGGTCAATCGTGGATAACTTATCGTTACTAACACTAACACTGACATTCAGTTCACTTCCAAGTGAAACAAAGACAACTAAATGACTCACTCTGTCTAATCTTCAAGTAGAGCTCACGTTACCTCTTCTGACATGTTTTCTGGCTGACTTAAGATCGCTTTGCTTCTGTCTCCCGCTATCCGGATCCAGGGATGCATGGATTATTATCAGATTTACTCTTGGTTTAAAAAAAAATAAAATACACTTCACTGCCTCTTTGTCATTTTGAAAATACAAATATTGTTTAGTTAGGCCACTAAGCTATTGTTAATTTTAGCTGCTCACTCTCAATGAGAGTGATTGTAAACGTAAGAAAGATGTTTGCCTGAAAATGTTGTTGAGGGTCAATAATTAAACGTGCAATCTGCTTTAACATGCACATTGTGATACCGTTGTATGCACGCACACACAATCCACACAGCCTTCACTTGCACTCATTCATGTTCTCTTGCACACACACACACACACACACACGCAGGTATTTACCATGAACAAGTTAATGCCGGATCAATTAAAATAAATACTGGAATGCAAAACACAAATATCTGGCATTTCCCACAACAGGATCCGGCGAGATCTTAATTAAGCACTGTTGGTAACGTATTGTCAAAAAAGTCCCAATTTAAATGAACCTGTGTTGTCATATGTAATATGACAACACCCAGCACAACATTGTGATTACTTTTAAAATCTTAACTTTAAAACGTTACTAAGGTTAATAATTATATGCCTGTACAAATAACACATTTGGTCATTTTTTAGAGAAGAATCTCTCAGACACCTAAAACCCGTATATGAATGAAATACAGCTTAATACAAATAAGCAATTTATGTTTAGTTTTCCTCCCTACCGTACTGAAAAGAATCGAACCATGACTGATTCGATATATTCTGATTCTGATATTTATATTTATATATTTGTATTTCTATGGACCATAAACTGTACTTAAACAGTTTATTACTGATATATAATATGCAATTACATCGTAACAAGATCACCTTAAAGCAAAATACATTTTTCTGCAATAGGCTCCATATAGTTTTATACAAAAAAAGGGATAGTTCACACTTGATGACAATTTTATTTCTGTCATCATTTACTAACACATCACTTGTTTCTAAACACTGCTGAAAAGAAGATCTTCTGTTAGTGTTAGTGATAAAACTAGTAAATATTCATTTTTGGGCTTGGCAACTAAGCCTTTCAGTACTGAGTAGTATCAATTAACAACATGTATATACCAGAGATGCCCAAATAGGGCCCGCGGGCCAAAGTTGGCCCATGGTAATCTTTGATTTGGCCCACCATCCCATCTGAGAAGAGAGGGAGAATGGTGGTGATGGTTTAGAGATTGTCATTTCAAATTTAATGTAACCTTTTATTTGTGTGTTTTAATGTTAAGCAACAAAAAAAGCTAACTGAAATAAAAATTTTCAATTTAAATTGTGTCAGTTAATCAGATTTAGTTTTGAATGTACATACTGTCACCAGTCGGATAGAGCTTCTGCTTGACAAGTGTGTTCAGCATTGAACTCCACTGTTTTATTAATGTGATTGTTTATGTTTTATTGCAATGAGTTATAATTAAAAATGTATACTGCATTAGTTAATACAGTTCTAAGTAATGTTTTCTATTTATTTTGAAATATTGTCAAATAAATTAGGAAATTAACCATGCCAACTGAATACTGTACATATAAACTAGTTTGATATATTTCTATTCAACCCATAACTATCAATGATATTTTGTTTTTGGCCCTTCTAACGAAAAAGTTTGGGCACACCTGGTATATAGGATTAAGGTTAGGTTTTAAGGTTTAGTTTCTTGTTATTAAACCTAATTTACTGTTATTACTATAATAAGCACTTGTCAAATCTCAACTTGTTCTTTTGAACAAGTCAGATTTGTCTCTGTACAATCAATAAATAGATTTTTACTCAAATTTACTTCACAGTCCAGAATAAAAGATGTGTACAAAAACAAAAACAAACAAAAACTGCTTGCTTTACAAGCAGAACTAAATAACTCACTTTAAACTCACACGTGACCTTTTTGTTGAAAAACGCTTCACTATTAGGACAGCATTGAGTTCAAAAAGCGTCCCGAGCGGGCAGATCTGTGACTGTCTGACAAAAGTTTGTGGGCTCCTCTTGACCCCTCCTGAAATGGACACAATGTGGCTCATTCATTGTCTGCACGATACGCCTGGAGGAGGGGTGTGGAGGATGGGGTTGTCAGTCGAATTAAAATACCACGTAATAATAATAATAATATAAATAATGACATTGATAAAAGGGCTAATCTACACAAAACAAAACAGCGTGTTCCTCCCTGATTGTGTGGGTTGTTGCGGTATTCAATTAGGCCATTTTCACTGGCATATTAATCATCTTTTCAACAAACAAGCCGGCGTTAATTAAAGCGGAGCGCGAGGATAAAGACGTGTTGCTGGATCATCACTCCGTTTATCAGTCGTGCGCACACACACCCCGCCGTTTAGCAAATCCCGCGCAGCGCTGCAAGGGGAATTTCAATGCTCTCCGGTTTGGAGCTGGTTTTTGGGAGGGGAGGAGGTGGATTTTGCGACTTTCAAATGCGGAGACTGTCAGTGTGAAGCCCTCTGCCCTTCACCGCCGGGAGATGAATTTATTCGTCAGTTTTATTTCAGCTGAAAAAAAAGAGCCCGGAGAGTAAATCGCTTTAACCCGAAACGCACGCTAGTCGAAACTCTGTGCTTCTCTTTCAAGGGCCTCAACGGGGAAGACTGTCAGATAGACACTTTTGAATGGGGTTTAATTTGACAAATCTGTGAATGTTTGACTCAAATCAAACTATGTATTTGCCGGCTCCCAAATGCACGTTGTTTCTTACAAATATAATCGTTTTCAGTCACACTTTACAATAAGATTGTATTCGTTACTAAAATGAACGAACAATGAACAATACATTTATTACAGCAATTATTCATATTTGTTAACATTGGTTAATAAAATTAAAGTTGTTTATTATTAGCTCATGTTAACTCTCACAGCATAAACTAATGGTAACAAGCACAACTTTGGATTTTAACAATAATTTAAAGAATTATTGGACTAGTATTGTTGATTCTTAGTTCATGAGTGAGTAAATATATTAACTGACATTACCCAATACAACCTTATTGTTAAGGGTGACCCCTAATAATGAGCTAAATATTTTTACAACCTTCAATAATCTTTCTTAACATTATTAATATGAAAGCATTTATTCATGATTGCTGTACAATACCTAATGTTAACAATATAATGTACATTAAAATGAACACAATGTAATGTATTTTATAAAGGTTTATGAAATAATTGTTGGTAACTCTATAAATTCATCCAAAGCAATGTATTTGTAGAAAAAAAAAAACATTTATTGAATAATTTGCCTCCTGAAAATCTTAATCCTTCCCAGTCACACTTTATTTTGATGGTCCGTTTGTTACATTGCATCTACATGTCAACTAATTCTCAATAGATTATAAGTAGACTGTTAGGTTGGAGTTATGGTTGAGGTTAGGGTTAGGGTTAGTGTAAGTTGATGTGTACTTATTAAGTTTCTTATAGTCAGTTAAATGTCTGTTGGACATTTATGTCGAGTGGACCATCAAAATAAAATATTATCACCTTCCCTTACCACTAAACCAACTGTCATAATAGGGTTTTTAGCAACATGGCACATATACAGTTGAAGTCAGAATTATATGCCCCAATTAATTATTAGCCCCCCTGTTTATTTTTCCCCAATTTCTGTTTAACGGAGAGAAGTTGTTTTTTCAATACATTTCTAAGCATAACAGTTTTAATAACTCATTTCTAATAACTGATTTATTTTATCTTTGCCATAATGACAGTAAATAATATTTTACTAGATATTTTTCAAGACACTTCTATACAGCTTAAAGTCGAAAAAAAACTTATATGGGCTAATAATTTTGGCCTTAAAATAGATTTTAAAAAATTAATAACGAAGTAAAACAAATTAGACTTTCTCCAGAATAAAAAATATTATCAGACAAACTGAAAATTTCATTGCTCTGTTAAACATAATTTGGGAAATATTTAAAAAAAGAAATAAAATTCAAAGGGGGCCTAATACTTCTGACTTCAACTGTATGTCTGTTAAGTTTAAAAAAAAAATTGTTTTAGGGTGTCGTGACCCTTTAACATTAGCCCACTCTTAAACCTATACTTATACCTATTCATGTACAACAAAACCTGTTCTTAAATTTAACCAATTTTTAACCAACTTGGTCAAACATGTGAGAGATGTCTAAAGCCTTAAAATCTGATCTTTAACCTTAACCCACTCTTAAACCCACACAAGGAGTGCAGTCCTTAAAAATGAGCCTACTCAATGAACCTGTCTGTAACCATAACTGTGGGTTTTATCACTTTGTTACTGTCATTGTTATAAGTATAGTATGTGAATGTAGAAATGGCCTGTAAAATAAAATAGTATACTTAAATACTAAATACTAAAATGCTTTATTTTAAGTCACAGTTGATGCTCTTAACAAACCATTAATTAGGAAAATTTGCATAATAAACTGCTAATTAGATGCCTATTAATACTTAGCTAGAAGTTGAGTTTAGGTATTTTGTAGGATCAGGGATATAGAATAACATCATACTTTATAACTAATAATAAACAGTTATTATCTTAATAATAGGCATACAGTATAAGGCTTAATAGTGTTATTTGTGATAAATGAAGATGTCACCTAAAGCACTATCAGGTTTTGCAACACAACATTCACACTATGGCATTTCAAATTTTTGGATATAAGAACAATAAAGACACCTACTGTAAAGTGAGACCAAAACAAGCTCTGCTTGTATTTCGTAAATGAGACAAACTATTGTAAACAATCACATTCATAAAAAGTGTAACATGTCTATTGTGCACCCAGGTTTGAACCCTTTCATGAGTGCACTTTGCCTCCGACATCTCAGCCTGTGAAGGACTACATCACACAATCATGCCACACTCCCACAGTCCTTTTCTTCCCCGTCTGCTCGACTCAAGCACACTCAAACAGCCTGCTACACCACACTGAGATCTTTCTCATTCTCCCTCACCCTTTTCCCATCGCTCTCTCTCTCTCTCTCCAGGAACTCGTGGCAGAGAGAGAGGAGAGAAGTCAAAAACCCGCGACAATGTGCCAGAGAAATATCAGAGTGCCTTTTTTTTTTCACTCGTCACCCAAGCCAAAGATGGGCCGTCTCCAAATCCTGCTGCCCTATCAGACAAATTAAAGTAAATCAAGCATGAAATGAAGCAGGAGAGCCCGGAGATAAGGTCCCTTTAAGTCCCTCACAGATTAGACCACTGAGAGAGAGTGAGAGAGAGAGATGGAAGAGAGGGACAGTATGGAAGGAGAGAGGTGCAGAAAAGGCCGGTTTCTCTGTGGCAGACAGTGCGTTTGATTACTTCACTTTGGCTCTGACGTTGAAGAACAGTGGAGCTGTTCCTTCAGTCATTTTTCTGATAATGTCTTTTGTTTATTTTAGTACTTCAACGTTTTGAATTGCTTTGGACTGTGACTAGTTTTTTTTTAGATGAAACACAGTTCATTGGCAGTGTCCTAACGTTCATTTAATGCATTGAAGTGGAACGCTGTAAAAATATTTTTTTAAGGAAAAAAATATTTTCTACAATTTAACATAGTAGCATTTAATGAGATTTGACTCAACTGTTGAGTTAAATAATATGCCTATTCTTAGTTGTGGAGTCAACATAAAAATCTATATAGACATTTTTCTTAAAGGAATAGTTAAAAATATAGAAAATTCTGTCATTAATTACTCAACATCATGTTGTTCCAGACCTTCATTCATCTTCGAAAATCAACTTAAGATATTTTGGATAAAATTCAAGACCTCTCTAATCCTTCATAGACAACAAGATTCCTGAAAGGCTAAAAATGTGTCATCAGTGGTTCATTCATCAAGAATACTTTTGTACACAAAATAAAATCAAAATTACAACTTAATTCTATTGTTTCTTCTCTTCAGCATCAGTTCAGGGCTTTAGGTGAACTATCCCTTAAATCACATTGCTGAGCTAACTGTGATTAAGCTGTACGTGTTATTCCAAAGATCAAAAACTGTATCTATTAGACTGTCAATGCTAATGATAATGTTTTGTTCGTTTGCTTACCAATATAATTTTAGGGGCAGAAAATCCAACAATTTGAAAGAGCAGGTTCTTATGTAATCTTTTTTTAAATATTAATGTACAATTGACATTGAATGTACTTTTAATGTAAACCAAATTAATTATTTTTCTTTCCCACTGACTTCTTTCAATTGAAATCAATGAGAAAAGAAACTAGTTGGTAATTAACATTCCTCAAAATATCTTATTTTGTTTCACATAATGTCATCTATGCAAGTTTTACATTTTTGTGGTAAACAAACACTTAAACATCGATAATGTGGTTTTGTGTTGGTTTGCAGTCTCAGATTTAGGGCGTATTCACCGTTGCCTTGAACCGTGCCAAAACATGCTTGTACTCCCTCCCGTCTCCCCCGACGGCTCGCACTCACATTACATTCGGGCCTGGGCACGCTTACATCATTGATGAAGCGCTGTTCAGTAAACGCTCTCGCTCAGCACAGTAGCACAGTCTTTAGTTATATCGTTTAAATCGTTTGATATGCGGTGACAGGCAGTCAAATATTTTTGCCAAACAGATCAGCCACTTTTGACACTCTTAAACAATCATAAGGTCGTCGTACTGCAAGAATTAAGAGGTTTGCTGAAGGCGCAGCTGTCGTGCAGTCAGGGGTTTGCGTCTTTAATAAACCACGACGTTCATTGCGTTCATTAATCCATATGAAACAGTCATATAAAGTCACGTCTTAAACAGTCATATAAAGTCACATTCCTTAAAAGTCACGTCTCGTTTTCAGTTTTGGGCTCAGGCACGCTTGCACTTACACTGCAAGCGTACCACGCCTAAGCCCAAGTGAACCGCCCACCTCTTCCAACCAGGCCAGGGCCGTCAAGTGAAACGTGCCTGAGCCCGATTTATAGCACTTACACTTCTCAAACGGTCCAGGAAACGGGCCTGGGCACGGTTCGGATAGCATAGTGTGAGTACGCCCTTACAGTTTACTAATCCTTATGTCATTCTAAACCCATTTGACTTACAAAGTTATTTTGTACTGTAGAATGTTTATGTTGCTCTTCTTCATGAAGTAAAAGTGAATTGGGAAAAAGAACCTTAATTAAAACAAAATACAATTTAAGTAATTATTTGATTAGAAAAATTCTTTTCAGTGGAGCTTTTATATAACTTTTATTTAATTTGAATAAAATATTCTTTTTTTCTTATTCTTATTATTGAATGGACCTGATAAAGACTGAAAAATACAGTAACAAATCTATGACTTGATTGTTAGTTCATGTTAGTTCTGCTTGCCACAGAAAGGAAATTTGTCTTTAACACTGATAACATACTGTACATACAACCATCACATAATAGCAACACTCATCAAGAAAACCACAGGAATTAAAAGCTTAAAAACATATTAGGCCCATACATATTACTGCAGATCATTTTTAACAACCGCACCATTCACATTAAACAGTGATCTGATTTAACACAACAACTGCAATTGGCATAAATGACCCTTTATAAGCAGTTCTTCAGGCTCTAGGAATTTTCAGCCTGCGTACTGATGGTAACATTTCAAAAAACTGAGTGAAGGGGATGTGTATTATCTTTAAAAATCATTAGTGAGTTCTTACTGTGACTAACTCTTCTACTTAGATATAATTGTAGTTAGCTTTTTTACCGTTTTTTTATTTTGTATAAATTGTTCTCAAATACAGCACATGCTATCATCTGTAAAGAATTGATGTGTATAAATATGAAACTTTTTAAATATTAATATTATTATTTGAGTCATGCCTGGTGCCCTTCTGTAGTTAAAGACATATATTAATCCAGAGAGGGGGTGGGTGTAAAGGCTTAACCCTGATCTCCTGAAAGCACTGCCTCCAGATTCTCTTTATTTATCAATCCATCTGCCGGCATTTCGCATCTCCTCCTGAAACTGGATAATTTAGCACGCTTCCGTACTGTTCACATCAAAACTTCCAGCAGAAAGAGGCTTAATCCACCTTATCTGAAGCCCTGTCAAAGCAGTGAGCGAAAGCCTAATCAAAGAGACAGGCAGGGTCACCCAGGAGAGGGTCCGACGGATGGGTGTATGATTTCTAATTGAGCTCCAGGATTTGGGAGATGCTCACACTGGGGTTTAGTCTGCTCATGGAGTGGTGCAGTGTTGTGGGTAAAGATCTCAGCTGGTAATTGTTAGGACGTTGGTTTGAATGGCTTGAACCTTTCAGCTTGTGCCCTTGAGCAAGACACTAAACCCCAGCTCACACCAGGTGGACTAAAACTGTAACTACAGTGCTCAGCATATATAAGTACACTCCTCTCAAATCTATCTTTTAAATTAATATTTTAATAAGAAGCTATACAATATTGTATTTGTGCATATACAATATTACAATATAACAAAATAACTTATGATAATGGTCCAAAAACCAGTACACCCAAATTTATGTTAGAGAAAAATATTAAATGCAAATTTAAAACAGAGGAAAAATCAAGAGAAGCAAAAACATAGAAACATTTAATTGAAAGTTTGTAGGTTGTATTTTTTATGTGTGCAATATTTAGCTTGAATTTATTTGTATTATCTTTCAATTCCTAAATATGTTTGGTGACTAAAATATTATTTTAATAAATATATCTGTTTAATAAATCTGTTTAGTTTAAATGCACCAAAATACATTGCCTATATTCACTAAGAAATGGATAAAAATATTTATTTTTAAAATGGGATGTGCTCAGTTATGCTGAGCACTGTAAATGAATATCATATATAATATGAAACACATTGTATATAATATTTAATAGAACATTTGGGGTTAGTAAGGTTAATGAATTTATTCATAAAATAAATTAATACAACAAAGTGACTATAAATAAATGTATGTATTTTTTTTTTGTTACAACTTGAAAATTTGTAGTAAATATGTATTACAGTTTCCAAAGCTCAACATGGCTTAAATAAATGTTTCTTGAGCAGCATATTTGCATGTGACAAATAAATACATTCTTAGTAATGGTAATGTGCTTAGAAAAGACATTTTATGCTTGAACATTAAAAACTAGGCAAAAACTATTTGATCTGTGATTTGAGTTATAACTGTATTTTATTCCTCCAACAGGGGAGCTGAAAATTGTCTGTGAAGGAGAAGAGAGAAAGATTTGTTCTTGTCAGGCACTTTTACTGGGCACCACGTGGGGACCTTTCCCTGGCAAGATCGAGGCAACCACTGGAGGAAGTGACAAGGTTGGTGTTTCTTGGTTTATTTGGAGGGAATCAAATGGTAAATTTAGTTCAATTTGGCAAAATGTAAAAAAATGATATCCCAGTTTTTTTGGAAAAGTTCTTTGTAAAGAGTGCGTGATACTGAGTTAAAAAAAATTACAATTGAATGCTATTTTTACTGAACAGACGGAAAGCTTTTTGAGGCTTTATATACATATAAAAATGTATTAAATTCAAGTAAAGTGTCTACTTCAATGTTTCAAATAATTTTTTGGAAAATAAAAGTTCCATTATCATTCAGTGTAACATAAATGTGTGTAAAGATGAAGCAACACTTATTCTGATTGTGTTTTAAAGTGTGTTGAAGTGTACATGATCAAACACAATTTTAATATATTGTATATATTTTAAGCTACATTCTGAAAGAGATAGTGCTAATGTATAATGATAAAAAAGTACAGCTAATGTTGAGATTGCACTATGAAGTGTAAATAGATTAATAGTTCATTAAATCTTTCTTGCTCTAAAAATACGATAATTGTTGGTATATAAACTGTTACACTGAATGATGTTTTATTATGTGTCTTCTGTAAATCAAAAAAGTATGATGGTCATTATTTTGGTCTCAGAAATAAAAATAAAGAAATGAAACAGAACATATGCTTTATTATACATGTATAGTTTTAATGGTCTCTGAACTATGTTCATTTATGATCTACCTTTGCCAACATAATTTGTCCTTGGCATCCAGTATTATTGAATTGCGGGTAATTACAGCAAGACTACACAGAAAGCATGGACGGACAGACCAAAAAGAACAAGGCAGAGCAGTGAAATCATTTAAAATGTTTTCTGTGTCCATTTGTTTTGTATTTTGAGGCCTTGGAGAAGGTGGTGTTGTGTTTTGGAGTGTACGAGTGAGCGAGCGAGTGTGTGTGTCACGGGTAATCTGTGCCCGTGGCAGGTTTACCCTGTGAAGCGGACTGGTATCGCAGGCCCATTGTTGTTGCTCCTGTCAGAGCGGGGAGAGGCCGATGGAGGCCTGTGCTGGCCTGATAAGGGGAAAGAGGATTCAGCGGAGAGAGAGAGACAGGCAGAAAGAGAAAGAAATGACTCAAGGAGAGTGGAGTGCTGTGTAGACTCTGTCTTTTTCATGAAGTATTCCCACACAGTCAGAGCCGCACAAACCTCTCTCTCCCCCTCTTTTTCTGCGGCTCCATTCTGAAGGTGAGGCTTTAAAAAGACACTCTACATGTACTGTAAGTGAGGATGCAGGGCAAGGTAAACAGAGTGTGTGAAATGTTTGTTTGGTTCTCACCTATTTGTGTTGGTATTTGGCATCACTTTTACTTTCACTCAGTGGTGAATCTAGTTTTCTTTTTCCATGAGTGGACCTTAGTTAAACTGAAGTTCAACCTTTTGACTTGAAATAGGCATGTAAAGTTAACAGCTAATAGTGACATCATTGCTTTTTTGTTAAAAGAGAGAAAGGTCAAACATTAATAAGAAATGTAGTGCAAAGAGTGAAAAAATACTTTTGGATCTGGTCACAGTACAGAAGCACTTTCATGTACTTTACTATTAAAAAGAAATAAAAAATAAAAAACTAATTTTTCCATTTTCTATTTTTTTTGCCCACTAAAATTTGTTATACACTGATTAAACATATTGATGATTAATGGAAAGCCAAGTATGATAGCAACAAAATCTACAAAATCATATATCCTTGTACCTGACTATAAAGTGATTTATAACTCTGTGTAAATGTGTCCTAGCAAATTTAAGCATTCAAAATAAAAACACAAAAAAACTAAACTGGCTTTATACTAAACCTACAGATACCCTGATAAAATTTTTGCTCCATTAAGTACACTTTTTTAATATTTAAATAATAGTATCAGTTAATTAGGGAACAATCTGTTAATAAGTTAATAAATCAAGGTTATTGGTCTTGTTGAATGATTTATTTTCTTTTGGCTTAGTCCCTTTATTAATCCGGGGTCACCACAGCGGAATGAACCACCAACTTTTTCAATCGATTTTATGCAGCGGATGCCCTTCCAGCCGCAACCCATCTCTGGGAAGCATCCAGACACACTCATTCACACTCATACACTACGGACAATTTAGCCTACCCAATTCACCTGTATCGCATGTCTTTGGACTGTGGGGGAAACCGGAGCACCCGGAGGAAACCCATGCGAACGCAGGGAGAACATGCAAACTCCACACAGAAACGCCAGCTGACCCAGCCGAGGCTAGAACCAGCAACCTTCTTGCTGTGAGGTGACAGCACTACCTACTGCTTCGCCCCTGCTTTCATAATACCCTATCTAAATAGAACTGATATCTTTACTTTAAAGTATTCTTTTTAATACACAATTTGATACACAGCAAAACTAACAGAGTAAAATTAACTTCTTCTACTGGTCCCTGTCCCACAAAGATTTAATGAACTCCTGCTGTTAAAAAGCAGAAAAACACAAAACTACAACCGAATTTAGTTACAAGCTTAAGCCCTGCTGTCCATACAGACAAGAATATTGTCTAAATGGCTGCTTTTTCTACATTATTTGGCTGTTTGTCCACGCACTGTTTGTTTAACAGAGCAAGGCAATTTTCACAGTATGTCTGATAATATTTTTTCTTCTGGAGAAAGTCTTATTTGTTTTATTTCGGCTAGAATGAAAGACGTTTTAAATTTTTTATGAACCATTTTTACAAAATTATTAGCCCCTTTGAGCTATTTTTTTCCCCGACTGTCTTCAGAACAAACCACTGTTATACAATAACTTGCCTAATTACCCTAACCTGCCTAGTTAACATAATTAACCTAGTTAAGCTTTTTAATGTCACTTTAAGCTGTATAGAAGGGTCTTGAAAAATACCTAGTAAAATATTATTTAGTGTCATCAAGGCAAAGATAAAAGAAATCAGTGATTAGGAATGAAACTGTTATGTTTAGACATGTGTTGAAAAAATCTTCTCTCCGTTAAACAGAAATTGATCAATGAATTGACCTGTTGAAAGCAGTTGTTTTAAGTTCTCCTATTCAATTTTTACATTGAACGATGCTTACAACATATTTGTCCACCGGCAACTATATTGCATAATCAAATGTGATTTTCTTTAAAAAAAATCAAAAACCTGGAGAAAATATATGCAAAACTTGTTCATATAGGACACTATCAACAAAATATATATGCATACCATTTTTTAAAAATTGGGCACAAATCTGTTAACACAGATTCATTCAGCAAGGTCTTTAAATATGCTTGGATGTGTCAAGAAACCAAAATATATCTTATTAAATTCTTCTAAAGACTGGAGGCTAGAATAAACTTTTCCCCTAGATTTGGTCCTGACTTAAAGTATAGAGGAGGCTATGCTGAAAGGCAATGCCAGTCCGAATTAACAGATTTCACAGAAAATGGTGTAATGTATGTTAGACAAAGACTCCAATCAACCAGTAGATGTTTGATATTTTCAGCTGATTTTAAAACACATTCAGAAGGCTTTTAGCCACATAGAACACATTTGTCATCCTCACATGTCATCACTTCAGAAAAGTAACCTTTATAAAATTGACTGTTATTTCTTACGAAGTTAAAATCATTGTAATTTGTTTCTAACTTTGGCGCCTAATGGTTATTTTTCTGAAAGGAGGAAGCATTAATCACATAATACGATGGACAAATGCAACCTTCTAAAGGCACAGATTTTGAACCAAGACACATGTTGATGTGCCTAGTGCTTTAAATGTGTATTCCAGCACTAAGCTGATTAATGGGGCCCCTGTATGTTAAGTTTGGCTTGAATGCCTACATTAATATGCAGGGACCCCAAGCAGAGCCCCATGTCATCAATTTGTACTAATTTCAGATTAATTCATCACAGCACTTTGAGGTGAAGTGGATATGATCTGTGTTACCTGTAGGGATGAAGAGACGTCCAGCTCTGAAACAGCATCATCCCTTCATGTCCCCGTGGGGGAGAAAAGAGAACCCAATGCTTTCCAGACTCTCAGACTGTTATCAGTGCTCTTATCTCTCCAGGAGCACACGCTCCCTCTCTCTTGGGCCAAATCTGCATTTCTGCTGAATCGTATCATCTTCCTGCCGACTGGTCAGTCCCAGACAGGGCTGACATGGCTTTGTCTTACGGCCTATTAGACATGGAGAGACAGACACAAAAGAAAATTAGAAGTAGGCATTAGTATAGTTGTAAATATGGTACTTTTTACAGAAATAATATATTTTACTCGCTATCTGTCAGTGTCTTCACTGTAACAAAGAAATCTATAAAATGTATGGTAAAAAATGGCAGCTGTGGTCTCCAAATTTTTACCCTTAAAAATATAGAAGACATTTCTCAATTTAACGGTAAACTACTGTATTTCAATCATTTATAGCATTAATACACCAGTGTTTTGTAGTACTAAAATCTCCACATTGTATCTCTGTTAACACAGACAAAAACATAACCATAAGCATGTGGGGGTGGGGAAGTCATATAATTAACCAATGCTCATCACATACAGCTTTTACACAAGCAGAGAAACATACTAAGATATAGAAGGTGTTTAATATCATTCACACAACTGCTAAACACAATCATAATGACACTGAAGTAATGCAATAAACATTATACTTCAACTACATTAGATGTAACAAAACTCTAATGTGCATAACTGATAAAAAATCCCCAATAAACATAGTAATTTTACTGTATATATTAAGAAAATATACTGTAAAGCTGTTTTTTTTTTTACTGTACCATTTTTACAGTTTTTGGCTATTAGAATTATGGTCATTTTTTTTAAGTGTTGCTGGGGGGGGGGTGGTCTTTTTGCAGGCTCTTCTCTTTGGTTGGTGCTGCACTTGTATATGTGTTGGGTGTTTTGAGTTATAAAGTAATTAGTTACTGTAATTAAATTCCTAATCTACTGAAAAAGTAAAGTAAGCTATTAGTGTTACATTTTAGGTCACTTTATTACACTTACTTTTAATGTACTTGCCTTATGCTGAAAATAAATTCAACAGTTGTGTATAAACTAGGCATGGTACTATAACCGGTTTCAAGGTTTACTGCGGCTTGGAAAAGTCAGGGTTTTAAAACCACTAAAATGTTTTGTTATATCGCACCTAAGGTGTTTGTAAGGATTTTTACTGTATCTGTTTTTTTAAATGTGTTGTAAAGAAATCTGTGTTTTTGAAACTAATGAAGAGAGCAGAAGTCAACGATATATTTTAATTATTTACCCTGACATGTTTACGGTTCCAAAATATTATAAATGTTTCCTAAAATAAAATGTATTAAGTTCAATGGGGGAAAAAGTTTTCTAAAGAAGAATACATTTATTCAGATATTTTACATAACTTATTTTTCAACTAAAGAATGCTAGATTTGTTTGGCATTTGCAAATGCTAAAAAAACAAACAAACAATGAAACAAGTTCAAAACTTGAGTAACTATGCAGTATATGGTATGCATGAAATATGGTGTCATTTGAAATGTTTTGTGTTTTGATAAAACTAAAAGGTACAATAACACTAAATGATCATGTTTATTTAAGTTACTTTTCAAAAAGTAATTAGAAAAGTAACTTAAATGCAAATTTATTAGTCTATTTAGTAATTAATAACTTTTTTGAAGTAACTTACCCAACACTGATTTCATTGTATAAAATCAACATCTATATGAATCATTTTTTTCTTATAGTACATGTAATTTGTAGAAAAAGTCCTATTCATTACCCACTTAAGAAGACTTACAGTTGTATGTGATTTCATCAATATTTCGTTATTGTTATCATTTTCTTTTTAAAATGAGATTAGTATTCTACTTAAATGTACAGCTATTATGTTCTAAACTTACCTAAATAGGATGGCATGGTGGCTCAGTAGTTAGCACTGTCGCCTAACAGCAAGAAGGTCGCTGGTTCGAGCCCCGGCTGGGGCAGTTAGCATTTCTGTGTGGAGTTGGCATGTTCTCCCCGCGTTCATGTTGGTTGCTTCCTCACATTGGTTGCTCCCCAGGTGTTTCAGTTTCCCCAACACTCCAAAGACATGCGGTATAGGTGAATTGTGTAAACCAAATTGGCTGTAGTGCGTGTGTGAATGCGAATGGATGTTTCTCAGTACTGGGTTGTGGATAGAAGGGCATCCGCCGCATAAAACTTATACTGGAATAGTTGCTGGTTCCACATTCCACTGTGGCGACCTCTGATAAATAAGGGACTAAGCTGAAGGAAAATGAAAGAAAAATAGAATGAATGCACTTAATGTTATTGTCATTATTTTAATTGTATTAAACTCCTATCAAGTTTATGATGAATATGTATGAAATTACACATTTCACACATTTTAATCTTTAAATATACTGTATTTATTTTAAATGTAATATGAAAAGACAAACATCTAAATAATTGTGTTTTTAAATAACAACAGGAGACTATTACAAATGTATATAACATATACTTTGAAGTAAAACTTTATTGTAAGTGGTCTTTTATTTCATTAATATCTTATTATGTACAAGTACATTTTTTTCCACAGCGATATACTTAGCAACAGCAAAGCTATCACACAATTGTGATTGCATGCTTTTTTGTTGCAGTTGTTGTTGTTGTTATTGTTTTAAGAGAATTTTCAACACACATTCCCTCATCCTGCTTCCAGTTATAAAATCGCATCCTCCACCCGTCCTTTTAAAAGCCATGCTGTTTCTTTAAAATCCCTGTGTGTCGCTGTCAGGAAGCTGTGATGCTGCAGATAGAGGCTCTACAATGTGTCTAAAGATCAGAGCTCAGCTTTCTGCTTCTTCTCTCTCCAAGTCCACGTGCTCCTTTCTGGATTCCAAACCTCCCAAAGGATGAGATCTGATCAGGTGGAACATTCAAACAATACAGCCATTCAGAGGTTGAACTGGATGGGGTGTAGATTGCACCTCTCTCCTCTCTCACATACAAAGAGATGGAGATGTAGGTCCTTTGGAAATGATGAATTTGTTTAAACAAGCTCTCAAAGTAACAGTTTCACTGTTGGACATTGTGTCCACATGCTGGCCGATATTCATCTGATGCAAATGTTACGCAAAAATGGCAAGTTATAAGCATAGCTGTTTGGTTGGTTGGTTTGTTTAAGTGTGTGTTTGAGAGAAGCAGCTGAAGGAGTGTGTTTTGTGTTGCAGGTTTCGCTGGTGTTGAATGGAGGTCCTCGCTGGCTGATGGACATCATGTGGGTCAGCGCTGAAGATGGAAAGAGCAACTGTGCTGTTTACAGTAAAGGTGAGATTGCTTTTTTCTTTCTTTGTGGATTTGATTAGAGGGTTGAGAAGACACTGCTTAGTGTTTGTTCAGCAAAATTCCTCTCACTGTAAAACATTTTATTGAACTGTCCTGCTTTTAATAACTGCAGGTGGTTGTTTTATGAAGTAAACTAGCCTAAAGGGATATTCGGCAATATTTTAGCAGGATTTCTTTTTTCATATATTAATATTAAATAATATAATTGGTGTAAATTTTCAAAACTCAAGACACAAAATTCACAACCATTATCAAAATTGTAAATTTTTTCAACTTTTTTTTTTTCAAATGCTTGGATACAATACACAAAAGTCAAAGATGCTTTGTTCATTGAACTAAACTGAACACTTTTTCAAAATAATACAATTAAACATCAAATTAATCCCATTTTAAAATGCAACTCAAACATTATATTTGAAAAAACTGTGCTTCTTTTAATTAACATGATGTAACTATGAACTGATACAAGCATTAAAAAAAATAAGTAACTGTTGCATCACTCTTGATGCATGGAAAATTATGTACAATATTACATATTTAGATGATTAGATGATGAAGGTTTCAGGATAGATTAAATGGCATCAGTTAC
>CAIGQZ010008319.1:2132025-2144312 GCA_903798205.1 Danio tinwini
TTTTTTTTTTTTGTATTTGCAAGTTATTTTTATGATTTTATCATTGTTATTAACCAAAAGATATACCTAAATTAACTATTGATTTAAATACCTGTTATGGTGTGTGAGGGTTTATTAAGAAATGTTGCCATCCGCATTAAAATGAATAGAAATTAAAATAAATATTTCAGTGATTTCTAGACATACAAAATGTATTAAATGCAAGAAAACCTTAGTGTTTACTCATGCTTTTAAGGACACAATTTCTTTGTTTACTTATTTTATAAAATTTTTCTTGTTTACCTGCATTTATTTTATCAGTGATCATTTATATTTAAATATGCCTTTGTTGAACTATTTTGTTTCTCGTCAAGTTAAAAAATTTTAATTAGCATTTTGTCCAACCTATTTTATTATTATTTACTTTTATGTGTGTTATTTTTTTTTTTTTTTGCTTACCTGTGTGTGTTTAATTTTTTAAAATGTATTACTTTTGTTTAAACCTTTTTTTTCATGCACCTTTTTTTAATATTTAGCAAAATCATTTACATGTTTTTTTATCTTTACTAGATAAGATTAGATTTTTGGGTATCACTTTAAAGTATTTAAAGTTGTCCTTATTACAGTGTAAATATTAATTTAACTAATGGGTAACATACATTAAATGCATACACTTACTATATGGTAGGGGTAAGAATGTGGGCTAGGTTTAGTGTTAATTACATGATATTATGCAGAATTATTTTAAATTATTATCGTAAGTACTCAGAACATGTAATAAGGACACCTTAAAATAAAGTGTTACCCTTGTTTGTTCAGATATATTTTTATTTACATGTTTTGTGAGCTTTATATGCCTACCTTTCAACTGTCACGCATGCACTTGTGCATCTCAATTCAACAACACATCAACTGGGCAACATATAGCACTGACGCTGCAGCGTGCAGCTATTAAGAAGCTGTCACGAAGCTTAATTACACATTCGACTATGGAAATGAGTTGCTGCCTGTCAGCGAGTCTGTGATTTGAATGCTTCACATGTAACACAGAGACTGTCAAAAAAGACTTCAATCAAAAATGCTAAAATAACCAAGTCGAGCAGCAAGCTACACTTTCCTCCTCCTTTATTAAGATCACCGCAGTATGAAAAACAGTAAGTGAGGGGGAGGAATGATGGGAGAGGGGGGTTCTATCTCAGGCAGAATTGATGTGGTTCTATCCATATTCATATTCAGCAGCAGCTGTTATCGCTTAAAAGGCTTTCTAATTACAACAACAAGACAAAAACTGCTTGGATACGGTCCAGACCCGCTAAATGATAAAATAAGCGCTCATTCACTCTCTCTCTCTCTCTCTCTCTCTCTCTCTCTCTCTCTCTCTCTCTCTCTCTCTCTCTCTCTCTCTCTCCCTCCCTCTCTCTCTCTTTCTCCTTCTTTGCCTCTCTTAATCTCCACAAAGCACCTTGGAGTCTACTCACCCAAATACATGCCAATGAACAGGGAAAGTGGCATTCGGAGATGCAGGTGTCACATTTGATAAGAAACTTCTGGATTAAATATGCTGTGGCTAATGAGCAGCCGGGCGAGCCAGTGAGGGTGCGACCATGGGCACGATTGTTCTGCGGCTGATAACATTCTGCGGAAGAAACAGCCAAATTCCATCATTTAATAAACAGCCCCAGCTTCTATCAGAGAAAGAGAGAGAGAGTGCCTGGATCCCGGTGTTAAGTGGGAGACATTGCTTTTCATTATGGCAATCTCAGGGGGCTTCCATAGGGGTGTGGAGGTGCTGCAACATTAGCGACAAACAAATTGTCCCATATTTAAATGCATTTATTTGTGAGTGTCAGTTTATTTGTTTCACAGAGGTGCAGATGGAGTTTGAATCTTCAAGTTGATGTAAAGTTAATGTTTTATTAGTGGTGTCTGTCAAGCATCACTGTTACTGTTGCTTGTAATTATACTGTAGGATTTAAACAAATCCTTAATGGAACACTACACTATTTGTTTTTGAAAATAGACTTGTGTTCAAGTTAAACAGTTAAGTTTTACCACTTTTAAATTATGTAGGTTTTCATTACGTAGGTTTTCAATTCAGGTTTTCATTCTGAAAACGTAGCTCTATACATTCCTGGAGATCGTAATTTATGTAGTCAGAGCTACGTATGGCTGCATATTATTTTTTAAACGAATGCTATGGGGCGTATGACGCTGTTCCTTTTTGCGCTTACCATTTGACCGCTTACATCAGCATGGGCAGCTTTCCCCGCTGTAACCAGTTTTTCCAGTTAGTTTGCCATGCATGTCGGCAGACTTGAGATGCAGAGAGGAGTTGACCACGATGATGGGGATCGAGTCCAGTGAAGAAAGGTTCTAGAAAGCGGGTAAGACAAAAACAAAAGCCAAAAAATAAAATAAACAAGTAAATAACAGGCTGAGAATGTGGTAAAATCTGAAAATATAGTAAAAATCAGGCAAAGGCTTTTCATTTTTTGCATTGCTTTTTACAATTTTTTGTTGGGTTTAGGGAAGGGTCAATGGGTGCTTTTGAAAATACTATTGGTTGGGTTAAGGAAGGGGAAGGGTGTTTGTATCGGTTGGTTGGTCAGTCAGTAAATCAGTCAGTCGACAGCGGCCCCTGGTGGATTTATGTGAGAACAGCAGACATGAATGGCACTCGCTAGAGAAATTTGAGATCTGAAAAAGCATACACAGCAGCCTCTGGTGGATTTGCGAAAACAAAAACTGCGAAAAACGTAGCTCCTGGGACGTATTTTGCTCTCTCCAAAAATGTACAGTATATAGGGATATGTAATCAGAATGAGCCTGGGTTGTTTTTAAAAAGATGCTAATGTTCTACACTGATTCAGTGATATGTGCTAAGCTAAATTCAGCTGAATGGATTCAAAATGTTTAAATCTAGGCTATATTTTCTATGTCTGTTTTCAAGAAAAAAATGTGGAGTGCTGCTTTAAATATTACATTTCCATCTAAAATTCAATTCTGCTAAGTCATCAACGACCTCTGGTGTATTTACGAGAAGGGCATGCAAATAGAAAACTTGGATCAGTAATGTAACAGCGGACTCTATAGAATTTGTGAAAACAAAAAAATGCAAGCAGATGTAGCCCCAGGCACATATTTCGCAGTTTCCACAATGTAGTACTGGGCACGTATCTCCAATGAGCTGGGGTTGTTGTATTATTAATCACACAACTTTGCTTTCCTGATAAGATGTGCATGACAATCTCTGCCTTTTGATTGACCACGATTGCAATTTCATTTTGATTGATCGTGCAGCCCTACGGCATAAAATATATTCATCTAATTGTGTCTGCTATTAATGTAGCCAGCATCTTGCAACATGTCAAACTCTTTATCTACCCTAAAGTGAGTGAAAAAAAAATTGAGTGTAGCCAAGCACTATGTGATAAATTCACTGAGGGACAGAGTGACAATAACATCCCATCCAACAGCTGTGGAGGTCAAAGGTTGACATCTTCAAGGTCATTTAAGTGCCATATTGCCAAAAAAAGAGAGAAAAAAGCACAAAATGAACGCAGGTCTTGACCTGTCACTCACAAAGAGCTTAGTTCACCCAGCCAACGAAATCCTCCTTTCTGCCAGCATTCGCTTTAGCTGGACCAGTAGGCTATAGCTGTCAGGAAGACGATTCATTTCTCAGAGCTCATATATATATAGAAATTGGAAAATGGCAGGATAATTTCTTTGGCAGAGCTGTCAAGTTAAACCTGAAAGCCGGGGGTGTGGTGTGGTGTGTTGCGCTGAGGGAAAATAAACACGTACTGCACCGCCTCATGAATATACAAAAAGAGGTGCATAACTTTACACCCCACCACCCCAGCCAGATGACTGGCCGTGCCTCACAGGAAGGCGCTCAATGCCCCTCTGGTGTGTGTTTGATGTAGCGCGAGGGCCAGTAGATCAATGAGGGTGCAGGTGTGCAGGGCAGATGGTGGAGAGGTGATACCCGGGGCTCTGAAACTCAGCCGGGCCAGGAACACAGAAGCTCCAATGAGGGCCCCCGGGGAATGGAGCCGTATGACTGATGCACTCTGGGTTGTGATTTATGGAACGGAGCAGGGAAAGTGAGATCCCTGCTGTTACACACACTCTGCTGCTGCGCTTGCAGGATTGCAGGCTCTTATGGTGCCATTTTTAGCACTCTTTTTGTGTAGTTCTTTCTGTTTTCTAGGGAGTTTTTTAAAAGTTGAAGCTGAGAAAAATAATGATGGTTGTGGCTTGTTTTCTAAGTCATGGTGTTTTTTTTTTGGTAGATATAAAAGAGTGAGAAGTTTGTTGTTGTTCTTTTTTTAGTTGATATTGTTCTTGTTATGGGCGTCACGGCTGCGCAGTGGGTAGCACAATCGCCTCAGAGCAAGGCCGCTGGTTTGAGCCTCAGCTGGGTCAGTTAGCATTTTTGTGTGGTGTTTGCATGTTCTCCCCGTCTTTGCATGGGTTTCCTCCAGGTACTCCGGTTTCCCCCATAAGTCCAAAGACTTGGTATAGATGAGTTGGGTAAGCTAAATTGTATGTGTGTGAATGAGTGTATGAATGATTCCCAGTAATGGGAAATTAAAACATAAGCTGGATAAGTTGGCAGTTCATTCCGCTGTGGTGAACCCAGTTTAATAAAGGGACTAAACTGAAAAGAAAATGAATGAATAAATGATTGTTCTTGTTATTTTAAAGATAATTTTAACCCAACATTATGAGGCTTTGTGGCATAAAAAGCACTGTAAAGGCCTCTAGAAACCAGTTTCCTTTAGTTTTGGGGCCGCTGAGATCATTTTTAAAGTAATTGTAAAATAAATGTTAAAGTTGATGTTCAAGAAACTTTTCTTATTAATATCAATGTTGAAAGCATTGAAATCAATGTTTTCCTGCTTGGTTTATTTTGTGTAAACCATAATAATACATAATGCAAGATTGTTTAATGAACAGCCTTTATTTAAAACATACTGTCATATAGACTGTATACTGTTTTTATAATGTATAATATATGTAAATAGCTTATAAATAATATATTATAAGGTAAGTAATTACACATTTGTATTGTACTTTAAGTATATCAGTAATTATACATTCTATATGTAATTATACATTAGTACAGTACTTTTTCAAAATCCATGCATAGCCTGCTGTATGTTTGAGAAATTATTTGATATAAAACAATTTAAATCAATAATGCAAAATAAACAAAAACAACTAAACAGCTACCTAAAAAACAACAGATTTTGTATTATTCTGAATTTATTTTCAGGATTTTTCCTTAAATACTTTACTGTCACTTGTGATTATTTTTAGGCATCCTTGCTGAATAGCAGTATTTATATTTACATAGTGTAAATGTAATAAAATCAGCTTTTTTTTCAAATATTTAAATAAATAATAATGAATAAATGGAAACAGATTGACACAACAGTTTCTTTTATGCTGGACATTTCCTCTGACAATTAAAAAATTGTCAGAATATCTGAAATTAAAAACATTTTAGAATATTTCAGGTAAATAGAACCAGTTTTGATATTACTTTTTATCTCAACACAAAGGTGTTTACCATATGAATGTATGAATGTATGAAATATAAGAAAAAACAAATGGCATGTAAGAAATAAAGCGATCAAACTACATGTATGATTGGTCTAGTAAGACCTTGCGTTGAATGCTGAAAACATCGCTACCTTGTGGAAGAGACTTGATAGTTCGCAGAAATCACACCATTCAAATAAAGCCTGACCAGTTCATTCAGCCATTCTCCACAAATTAGTTAGCTTTTAAATTTACCTTTAACCTCTAACTTTATTTATTTTATTTAGTTATTTTTTTAAGTTTACGTTTTAAATTCTAAGCTCAGATTCTACACAGCACTATTTTCTTTTCAGGTCTGATGAGCAAGAAACTCATTGACAGCTCCGAATATTGGCTCGGATTTGTAGGTGAATGTGAGAGGGAGGAAACACACACACACACGCATGCTTTTCATTTATATCTCTCATTGTCTTCACTACAGCGTGTGGTGCCAAAATAAACGCCGGCCAGGCCAATTGCTTTTTTTCATTGCCAGAACAAAAATAGCTTAAGACACAAGAACATGCTGCACTGTAACACTGTGACACTGCTTTTCCCCTTACAACTGTAAATAAAGATAACATAGTACATTTTTTACTTTTAAAAAATGCTTATTCAAAGTATGTACTTTATCTACAGGTGCTTTTAATATTTTGTGAAAATTACTCTATATTCTACCGCAGAGTAGAGGGTGAAAAGACTTTTATTTTAACAGGGTTTATTTTGTTATGGAATATGGATTGTTTTGCTAATTCTTTACACATATTGGTATTTGCAAAAGGAAAAGCACAGTGCTTAAAAAATACCAGTTACAACATTTATTGTTTAGACACACAAGCGCACAGCAAAAAACAACAACAACAACATTAGAGTGCATTTTACAAGAAAATGCTATTTCTAGAAATCTATCATGTTACTTGCTGTTTCTTTTTATTAATTCATTTATTTATTTATTATATTTGCTATCAAGTTTCATTTTATGATTTTATCATTATTATTATTAATTAAAAAAGATTAATTATAAAATTAAACTTAAATTAACTAATGTTTTAAATCCCTGTAAAGGTATGTTAGGGTTTGTTAAGAAATGTTGTTGTCTGCATCAAAATAAATTAAATATAAAATAAATATTTTTTATGATTTTTAGACATAGAAAGTGTATTAAATGCAAATAAATGTTAATGTTTACTCTTATGTTTTTTTTTTTTACTTTTGTCAAAATAAAATGTCAAGATGTGTGAATTAAGTATAATAATAATAACAAGAAGAGGAATACATTTATTACATTTTTTTATGTGGCACATTTCTCACATCCAAAGTGCTTCAAAACAAGGTAAAATAAGACAGTAAAAATACAATATATAATAAAATAGAAACAACAACATATATTAAGCCAAGAACCTTAAGGCATGTAAGAGATAACTCAACCGCAAGGATAAGAAAGACCCAAATCATGCATAGCTATATAATGTAGTAGTACAGGTGTTTTAAACTCAATGCGAGACTGAACTGAAAGCCAGTGCAAATTACAGAGCACACAACTGAAGTGCTGTCATGAGGCTGAGTGAGAACATGTGCTGCTCAATTCAGAATATATTGTAGCCGTTTATAGAATTTGCTGATAAACCAACATAGAAAGAATTACAGTAATCAACTGTTGAAGTAAATACCCAAGCAGCATAAGATATATTTATGTAAAAATACAACAGCTTATTTATTCTGAACTCAACTTACTAAGATATATAAAAGAATAAGCCATCATTCTTAATTTAATGTCAAGAAAAAGTGATAAATGTAAATCTAAGTGGCTAAATGCTGAAATTCATTCATTTTCTTTTCGGCTTAGTCCCTTTATTAATCTAGGGTCGCCACAGCGGAATGAACCGCCAACTTATCCAGCATATGTTTTACGCAGCGGATGCCCTTTCAACTGCAACCCATCTCTGGGAAACACCCATACACACTCATTCAAACACATACACTAGGGACAATTTAGCTCACCTAATTTACCTGTACCACATGTTTTTGGACTTGTGGGGAAAACCGAAGCACCTGGAGGAAACACACGCAAACACGGGGAGAATATGCAAACGCCACAAAGAAACGTCAACTGACCAGGCTGAGGCTTGAACCTGCGATTTTCTTGCTGTGAGGCAAACGTGCTACCCACTGCCCACCGTGCACCCCGAAATGCTGAAATACTAAGATTTAAAATTACAATTCCTTCATATTTTGGGGGCTTCATTGTGATTCTTAATGTAATCAAATTACCTTAGTTATTCATATGACAACCAATAATTAAAGTTTTTTTCCTAGCTTATACAAACATATAATGAATGAAGAAATATTGTTAATGTATAATAAATGTAGAAATTTTGTATAATGGTTAATTAAAGTCAATCAAATAAAACAGAGCACTTTCTAATGTACTGAAAACAATACACTTTTATAGATTTGATACTTAAAAATCCCTTTTCATTTGTAATAATTTATTAATGTTCACTAAATATTTACTTTATTACATTATTACTGTATTGCATTAAAACATATTTGTTTACCAAATGTGACCCTGGAAGACCAAAACAAGTTACATGGGAATATTTATTGAAATTTGCAAAATACATTGTAGCCTATGTGTCAAAATCATTTATTATTTTCATTAGAATGTTAAGTAAAGATTATGGTTCATAAAGTTTTGTTTGTTGTAAATTTAATACTGTAAATATAAAAAAATAAAACATTTGTTAGCAATGTGTATTGCTAAGCATGTCATTTGGACAATTTTAAAGGCATGTATTTAGATGTCTTGTCAATAGCTGTATCTTTTCCTAACAAGCCATCAGTGAAAAGCTTATTTATGCAGCTTTTGTACAATATAAAAATCTCAATTTCCACAAATTGACACTCATGACTAGTTTTGTGGTCCATGGTCACAAATGGACACTTTTAAAAAAACATCTGTTCCTCATATCAGACCTGCAGTATAATACCAAAAGCACATGCAATTAGCATTTCTCTGCGGGAAACACGACAGCCCATCATGGGTCACTTTCTTCTCATTGGACATGCTGTCAGAAAGTGCTCACGCGTCTCTGAAAGGTAGCATTGAGTGTACTTCGCTCTTATTGTCCAACTCCCCAATTTGTCCACGTCCTAATTCTTGCATTTAGTGCCGGCATATCATGTCTCTTCTTGTTATCTCGCGTTCCAGACTTTTGTAAATAGTCATATTTAAAACTTTAATCCCCTCAATGGAAGATGACGCGCAGACAGAAAGTCCGTCATTTGGACAGATAAATGTTATCTCAGTCACAAAGCACTCGTTCTCCTTTTTAACCAGCTAATGAGTTTGTTCTGCGGACTCCAGTCGAACGTTTCATCCGCAGCCCTTCAGTTTGATAATGCTGTACTTTTATCCGAGATGCCCATTCTTTTTGGCGGCAGGGAAAAATATACAGCGTCTTTCACAATATGCTTGTCCCTCACTTGTTTGTTGCCACTTCAAAGCAGTGGCATGCATTTGTGTGGCTGAAAAAAAAGTGTGCGGTGTGTGTGTAGGTTTAAAAAGTAGTGATTTGGTATTTACCACTATGTAATTTAGTATAAAGTAGATAAAAGGTGAAGCTTACTAATTCCGGTTCTAAAAAAACTACTATTGTTTTGCATTGATGCAACACTGCCAGGAAAATTATTTACAATGAAATAAAAGAAGAAAAAAAAGTTTTTTGAGTGACTTTTGTGACAAGAAGAAAGCAAAAATATGCTACATTTTTATACATTATACTGTATACAGGCCCGTAGCTAGGGGTAGTCCAGGTGGTTCAAAAGACCCACCCCTTACTGACAAAGATCCATACATAAGCTCAATTGTCCCATTTTAACTGCTATGGTATGATAAATTGTGAAAATAACCCTTTAAAAAGGTTTTAAGACTTAGCGGAATCCTTTGTTGGCTGTCACTTCAGTGTGACTTGATCAGTTTCAACCAATGCAAACAATTATTATTTATGAGTCCAACATCTAGCTCTGCAAGAAAATTTAATTTTTTAGGAAATCTATTTAGGAAATATTTTTGCTAGATCCAAAAGTGTAGTTATGATGACCATCCGATAAGCTAATCCAGCTAAAAATAGTGCTTAAAATGTCACTGAAAAGCAGTATTTAAATCTCACAATTAATTAACTGCAAAAAGGTCCACTTTTTGAGAACAAAGAACCACCCAAATTCTCATAATTTTTACATATTTCATTAAAAACATTGATTTGATTTTGGATTTATCAATAGTCCCTCAACAACATTTATCTGAGTTTCTCAAAGTTACAGGTCCAATTATATGGCATAACCAGTGGTGGAAAGAGTACTGAAAAATCATGCTTAAGTAAAAAAGCAACATTACTTGCCTAAAAATGTAGTGCAAGTAGAGTAAAAGTATCTGTTGTAAATATTTCTCAAAGTATGAGTAAAAACTAGCCCTTTTAAAAGTACTCAAGTGTAGTGAGTAGTGAGAATTACGCTGTAAAAAGCTGATGCATTTACATGTAATTTGTGGATGTGTGTAAACGTAACATTCTGTAGTGCATTTTGTTACTGCCCAGCAGGCACACAGCATCATACGACGGTAATAATAGGTTCGGTTTAGGTTGTGATGTCAGATGACCAAAACTCAATGCCTAGCCAGCAAATAAGAACAATGTTATTTTGATGTCCAATAACAACATCAAATGACGTTGATATTTTAGGTTGTGTTAGAAAGTGACCAAAATCCAACATCAAATACTGACATTTATCCGCCAGGTATGGCAACTAAAATCCAAGGTCTGATAGACGTCATAGTGGTAACATCCACACAACGTCAAGCTGTAACATGATTACACATAGATACTTTGTTGATTTTAGGTTGGACGTTGGACATTGACGTCAGCCTGACATTGAGTTCTGGCGTCAACCTGATTTTCCCCATGACATTGGGGTACAACTTCAATCTGACGTCATGTTGACGTCTTGTCCTTGCTGGGTGTTTAAGGCCATTTTGGTCATCATACAGTAAACATTCGTGATCTTCTCATCAGTGACATGCATCTAAACAGTCTCTGGGTCAATGCGTGTAAAGATTTTGGACATCTTCTTGGACACTTTTAATACTTCCAAACAGTTTGCTGCAATTATAAAATCACTCATGCCTTGAGGTAGTTCATTAAGATGCAATTTATCTCTTTACTTCTATGTGTGATTTGATTGGACAGGAATCACAGGACTGATTTTTCTAATCTAGACAAGAAAAAATTAAGTAGTTACTGCAGGTTGAAGGAAAGTAGTGAAGTAAAAGTACAGATACTGCACTAAAAATGTACTCAAAGGAAAATAAAAGCACGCATTTTTAAAACTACTTAGCAAATTACAATACCTGAGAAAAACTACTCAACTTACAGTTGTCTGAGTATTTGTAATTTGCTACCCTACACCACTGGGCATAACACATATCAGACTGTCATTTAAAACATTTTTAACTTGCCTAATATTCTTCAAAAGACTAGATCTTGCCTATTTATAAGTGAGAGATGTTTAATTATTTAAGATATAATAAATGTAGTATGATACCTTATTCGATATCTCTTTTATATGATTTAATAAATGCAGATCTGAATGTGCACAGTTGAAGGCAGAATAATTAGCCCTCCATACATACATACTATATCATTAGTTATTTTCCAAGATAATAGTATTCAACTCTAAGTGCAATATACAGGTTTAATAAGACTAATTAGGTTAACTTGGCAACTTGGGTTAAATATTGGACAACAGTGATTTGTTCTGTCGCCAATATGGAAAAAGAAATTCTTAAAGGGATTAATAATACTTAACTTAAAATATTTTTTTCATGTAAAAAAATACTTTTATTCCAGTCAAACTAAAAGAAACAAGACTTCGGCAGAAGGAAAAAGTATAGAAAATACTGTGAAAATTTTATTAATCTTCTTTCTAAACATATTTAGCATCTTCATGTGTTTAAAATGCTCTATTAAACCCTAAGCTTTGTTCTATTTCTTGCAGGAGGACATGTGTGGTGTTCCACAACCAAAAACATCATGGAAGGAGACGAACTCACAGTCTGTGTGGTGGATTTGCACTCTCATCTTCAAACCCCAGGCCCAAATCCCTATGGTCAAGGGATGTACCCATCCCGACAGCTGGATGCCATCCAACTCCTTCCTCAGCAAGCGGCCATGGCATCCATACTGCCCGGCGCTATCATCAACAGTGAGTGTTGCATTATCAGTGCCACAGTGGATAGACTGATTAATGTGCTTGGTTAAAAATGGAAATCCATGTCAAAGAGTCATCACGGCTCTGATGTGCATGTTTGCCATGGATAAGAGAATTACCAAGGGTTGAGACTGACCTTCAGTTTTGCTGAAATTAGATATTTACCCTCCATTCCATTCTTCGATTACAGCTAACAAGAATTTGATGCGAACAACATGCAGCAAATTTGCATAGTGCATGTGTATAGGGTTGGATAGTGCATGTTCATTCTTCGTTCTATTACCAAGGTTAATTAAGTAAATGAAAACTAAGACTAAAGTATTGGTCAAAAGAGTAGTAACACTAGATTGTAGTAACACTTTATAATAACTACACACTATGAATCATTTATTAAGCATTAGCATCTAGTGAACTCATTATCTGTTAAGCATTAACTCTACATTAATAAACGT
>CAIGQZ010008319.1:2144712-2156061 GCA_903798205.1 Danio tinwini
ATGAGTTCACTATATGCTAATGCTTAATAAATGGTTCATAGTGTGTAGTTATTATAAAGTGTTACCGACATTTTTGCTAAATGAAATAAAATTAAATATTTATAATAAATGAAAATTCTGTAAAACTAACAACAGTCAACTAACGTGAATAAAAATAATAATTAGTAAGAAATAGCAATTGATTTCAAAATTAAGCACTCACTGAAAAAGTATAACCTGACCTGCGGCTGCTTATGGAAACACCCGTACAGTAGATTTTACAGCCAAATACATCGGTCAAGAGCATGATTATATACAGAAACACATTTTCTATCTAAACAAAACATGTGCTCTAACGTTCCTTCATCTGCCAGCACATGTAAACTAGGCATGTTTAACTACACACATGATCTTTAATATAAAGAAGTTTGACTTCTTTCTTCATCATTTTTATTGTTATTCATTTAAGTTGTATTTGTGTGGGGTCAGTTGCTGTTCAAACATTTTTTTTATTACTAAGAGTTAATGTAAGCTGTGCTAACACTAAACTTTGCTTTCGATGGCACTGCATGTGTTCTGGTAACTCTGAACTAATAATACTAAAACTGAAACTAAATATATAAAAACTAAATAAAAATGTGTTCACAAAAAAAAAAAACTAAACAAAAACGAACAAAACTATTACTCAAACAAACTAAAATAAAATACAAAATCAAAGAAAAAGAAAAAGTGCTCAGGGATAGCTTAAATAATATGCCAGTGTTTTTTGGGTAAGGGATTCATCAGAATAAAAAGCAAAAATCAGTCCAAGGCACTCAAAATATGTGGAAAAAATATGAAAAAGCCTTTATTGACATGGCATTAGGTTACCCTGATGAAGGCAGTTGTTTGCCTAAACGTGTAGGTGCAGTTTTAAGGAATAGCCATGTCAATGAAGGCTTTTGAAATATAATTTTTCCCACATTTTTAAATGCCTTGGACTGATTTTTGCTGTTTAAACTAAAATAAATCTAACATTTGCAGCAAATTTTAAAAAAGATATCAAAATAAAAATAAATGTAAATATTTAAAAATATAATTATCTATTATTAATAACCTAGTGTCTATTACTGTACAATCAGAATACAGTTATATACTAACAATGATTGATCAATGCTAGTTTTATTGTTTTGTAATATTTATTATAGATTTTTTTTAGCTGGACATGAACAAATGTTTTTTTTTATGACTTTAACAAATAATCAGAAATATTTAAGCTTCTGCGCTATTTTGAATTGTATCACAAAAATGTCAAATGAAAGCATTTCTCTAGTGGTCTCAGATGCTACAGTAGCTTTAGATAACTCAATATGGATCTGCTTGTGTCCATTTCTGTCTTTGTAGAAGACATCTTCCCCTGTAAGGCATGTGGCATCTGGTTTCGGAGTGAAAGAAACCTACAGGCCCATCTTATGTATTACTGCAGTGGGCGACAAAGGGACCCTGAGATGGTGGCAGAGAAAAACGCCAATATCAGCCATCAAATGCTCCGCAATTGCACATATCCCCAGTGCAATATGAGCTTTGCAGGCTCGCATGCCCTGGAAATGCACTTATCCACACATAACTGTGAGTAAACCTAAAAGACATTCTTTTAAAAATAATCATTTGACCACCAATATATGAGACAGAGAAAAAAAGTGTAGATATGAAAACCTGCTTACTGAACAAAATGTTGTCTTCTAGCCCCTTCAGTTTGGTCTAGTTAATGTTTTACACTGATTATGGGCAGTTGCCTGTTGGCCAAGTTACAGTAGGAGCCCAGAAAACTATCTAGGTGTGCTGGAAGACCAGCTAAACAAGTATTTTTTTTTGTATCCTTTTTCCACTTTTTATTATATATTATAATATAATTTATTATACTTTATTATAGTGTATCAGGAATTTTTTCCTGACTATAATGTTATCCAAATGTTAAATAATTTTTGATGATTTTCACATACATTTGATGGCCCTCAGAATATGTATTCCTAGGAATATATGACAATATTATATATCAAAATAAAGGCAAGGCAAGGCAAGTTTATTTATATAGCACATTTCATACACAGTGGCAATTCAAAGTGCTTTACATAAACAGGAATAAAAAAGACAAGTGTAAGAAAAAAATAAAAACAGATAATAAAAAAACAGATAAAAACAGATAAAATATATTAAAACAGGTTGTAAAAGAATAGAAAAGAAGAGAAAAACATAGTGCGATCTGTCGGACGTAGCACAGTGCTCATTCAGTACAGGCACAGCTAAACAGATGTGTTTTCAGTCTTGATTTGAATGTGCCTAATGTTGGAGCACATCTGAACATTTCTGGAAGCTGATTCCAGCAGTGAGGGGCGTAGTAGCTGAAAGCCGATTCACCCTGCTTTGACTGAACTCTTAGAATTTCTAGTTTATATGATCCTAGAGATCTGAGTGTTCTATTAGGTTTGTATTCAGTGAGCATAAATGTTATGTATTGAGGTCCTAGGCCATTTAGTGATTTATAGACAAGTAGTAAAGAGCCAAGCCTCTGCTTAAAAAATGTGTTCATAATGTATCCCTACTTGAATACAGATAGATTTAGTAAAAAAAATGCATTATTGACAAAAAAATAAATAAAATTGGGGAAAAAAAATCTTTTTCAAAGTAGCACATTTTCAATGTGACAACTTCATCCACATCAACAGGGGCAGATCATTTTGCTGTGGCAACCCTTTATTAGGGGAGTAAACCATTGAAAACTAGTATAAGGGGCCAATCACAACGAACGCGATTTTCCTTTCCAAAAATGCTACGCGCACCACACAGTTTTTTTTGTTGACAAAAGTAGCGCGGTGTGCTTTTTATGTCACTAGGTAACGACTGTATCAGCTGTGTATTGTGCGCGAGTGTTGCAACCACAAGTCTCTCCTCCAACTTCAAAAGTCTCCGTAGTTGTCTTGATAACACAAACACTGCAGGCACCTCAATGAAAACCCCGTCTCTGCTTTCATTTGATTGGAGAATGAAAAAATGCGGGGCGCAGCAGGCGGTTAAAATGCAAGGCGTGCAGAGCGCATAAGCAGTGCGCACAATGCTCATGACCTTTAGTAAATCATTCAAAAAACGCTCCTCTCAACGCAAAAAGCATGTTTGGTGTGATCGGCTCCTAACTTCATTTTTGCAAGATCTTATTTACATGTTTTATATTGCAGAATTTAGCTTCAATGACCTCCAACTGAAACCTACTTAATAGTCTATAGTAGTCTAATGCTGTGTACACATCAGACGTGGAACGCGTGGATAAATCGCTCTAGTCACGCGTAAATAGACAATAGGCATGTCAAAATCCGCTTCATTCATACGTCAAATCCGCTTCATTCACGCGTCAAATTCACTTCAGAACAGATGCAGATTCACGTCATGGGCAGGGCTTCTGTCTGCCTGGTGACTGTAGCTTTTGTTGCTAAATGGCTAACATGCATTTTATTGATAAAATAACTGTGTTTATGTGCTTTTTAAAGGCTGAAAAACAGCATTAATTAGTTCGGAGCTGTGTTTGAGTCCACTAGATCTTTTCAGAGGTGCACACAGCTCTATGAGGTCATAAACTTCTCCAGAAACTTAACCTGGATGATAGAAATTTTCAGCGGTGCTTCTGACTGAGCCGAGCCCAGTTTGATGAACTGTTGTCAGTGTAGGCAGGAGGATTTTCCCTCGGGACACCAACAACAGACACTACGTCATAATCACGCCCCGACAAGAACAAGCTCCTGATTGGTTAACGCGGCGCGAATGTCCACAGAAGTTCAGATTTTTAAACTTGAGTGATTCGCGCGTTAAGCGCAACACATGCGCAAAACGCTCAATTCGTGCTGCGCCATTCACGCGTATCGCGCCATTCATGCAATTCACGTCATTCGCACGTATCGCGCTGCAGGATGTCTATTCGTGCTTTTGCATTGACTTAACATGTATATCACTCGCGCTTGACACTTCTTCCGCGTCTGGTGTGAATGCAGCATTAGTTTGCAGGGCTGCGGCCCTGTAGGAATCAAGTTTGAGACCATTGCGTTAGAACTTCCCATACTGTAATATACCTAAAACACAGACTGCCTTTAAAACTGTCAATGGGAGGGAAAGGGTTAAGAACCATGACTTAATGTGTAGGAGCATGTGTACAACCTTTGGTTTGGATATCCTAAATTGTGTGTTATAATGTTTACTGATACCATTCCTTTATTTGTTTTTGTATCTTAAGGTCTCAAGTCTGATGAGATGTCCACTGGAAGCAGCTTGAAATGCACCATTTGCGACTACACTGCTGAAACTCTTATGGTACTCCAGAACCACATCCTCTCCCATCTGTCCCAAACCGGCTTGAGATGCGGTCAATGCCACTTCTCATTCCAAAGCCCCAGAGAAATGGCCAAACACCAGGAGCTACATGGACATAATTGTATGGTCACCAATAAACTTATTAAAGAAGACAAAACTGATAACACTCCTAACAGCATTACAAGTAGCTCTCAACAGGTCAGAGCTAAGACAAACATCAATGACCCCCGGGAAAGCACAGCACAATGTGATGTTACTCAAATTTCAGATCTGGAAAACACGGACAGTAGCCAGACATCCACTAAAGGCGAGGCAAACTCAGGAAACAAGGCTAACCTTTCATATTCTAGAGTCAAGTCAGAACCTTCTAGTCCTCGTTTAGCCTCTTCACCAATTCAACACCACCTTCCTCCTGCATTTCCCATACCCCCTTTTATACCTCATGTCCCGTTTTCACAGGATATTACCATGGGGCCGCAGGCATCTGAGATACTGGCCAAAATGTCTGAGTTAGTCCATCGCAGGTTGCGTCATGGTGGAAACTCTTACCCTCCAGTCATGTATAGTGCACTTGTACCAAAAGGAGCAACATGCTTCGAATGCAACATCACCTTCAATAACCTTGATAATTATTTGGTGCACAAGAAGCACTACTGCAACAGTCGCTGGGAAAACACACACAAATCACACGACTTCACTGGACTTTTGGATAAACCAGCAGGCACTGTAAGCCCTAAAATTGGAGCTAGTTTGGCTGTTATGCTAAATGCTGGCCATCCCTCCGAAGTGAAAGGCCATGAGCCTAAACCTTGCAATCCCATTGCAGGTGGAAAAGTAACAGATGAGCTGTCTGTCCAAGTTAAAAAAGCATCAACTCCATCTGGTGCACAGGAGAGACCAAATGGTACACAGCTGGATTTACAAAGCCAGAAAATGCCACCCACTGAAACTGACCCCAGCCACACAACATGTGAGGCCTGCAAAATCACCTTTAGTCGACATGAAACCTACATGGTGCACAAGCAGTATTACTGTGCCACTCGCCATGACCCTCAAATCAAACGGGCAAACAATAAAGGACCGGCCAATCAAAAGGCAGTACGTCCACGTAAAAGGAGAAAGGCATACGAGTTGGCCAATTCTGAGCAAGAACAAATGCCACCAATGGGTATGCCATCATTTCTTGGAATGCCCACTTTAGGAGGACCATACATGTCTAAGGACGCACTGGATAGCTTCAGAGATCATCAGAGATACAACATGATCCAGGGCTTAGTGCCCAAATATCCAGAGGCTTCACTGACAGTTACGAAATCGGCTCTGGTGTCAAAATGTAATATAATCTCTAAGGAAGAAAGCGATGCACCAATAGATCTCAGTAAAAAATGTGTGCCACAGTTTAGTAACACTCCTGTTTCCCCTAAAGGACTAATGGATTATCATGAGTGTGTTGTGTGCAAGATAAGTTTCAACAAAGTTGAGGACTATCTGAAGCACAAGCAGAACTTCTGCCCGGGTACTATTCTGCAAAATGCTTCCACTGAGAACAAAAGCAATAAAAAGGAAGGTCCCAGAAATACTAATAACCTCTTAGAGAACACCCACTTTGAGTTTCCAGCTCCACAGATAAAGATTGAGCACCTAAATGCAGAGCCAACTTCTGATACCCAAGCTTCAAGTGAGGAGCAATTATTCCCAACAAAAGATGACCTGAGAAACATGTTTCAGCCCTCTTCGACCTACCCAAGTCCTGCTAAGAAAATGAGACCTGATGAACAAATTTGGCCTTACTATGAAATCAAACCCACCGATTACGCTACAGGGATGCTGGTCTCACAAAGTGAAAGGAGGCAGAGTCCAAATGAGGGCAGTGAGGGAGAAAAAGATCAGCCAATGCCTGACGGTAGCCATCTTAGCACAGATGACCCTGAGAACCAGAGCAAGTCCTTATCCCTAAAGGACAATGTTGAGATTGAGGAAAAGATGGAAGATGCTGAAAATAAACATGAATCCCCCACACCAGAGAGCCATTTAGATGAGTCCATCAACAGTAAGGAAGTCACAACACAGATGCCATCTCTAAAAACTGAGGAGGTCTCGACTAGCTTGAAGAAAGTGTTGAATGGGTCCATCGTCAACTCAAGTAATGTAAAGTACTGTCGCCCATGTGACATCCAGTTCAACAATCTCTCAAATTTTATAACGCACAAAAAGTTTTATTGCTCATCTCACACAGCAGAGCATGTGAAATAGTGGACCAACGCTTGCATACTATAGTCCACAGTAGTAGAAAAGGTAGTGTTGGACCCAATCCGCGTACATACTGTCAGCAGTGTAAAGACACATTTAGGGCCCCTTGTCACAGGAGCCAAGAAAACATTCCCTGTTGTCCACCCTTGACAACTGCGCTGATTGAATCAGACATAATTTATTGCAACGGACACTTTCTCTAAACATTACCATCTGCCCTCTCGTTTTTACAGTGGACACAAGCCTTGAACCAGTCATAGATTTTCACAAGCACGTTTCCTCCCCCTTGTGGACATCATAAGATATTTTTACGATTCCATGCTGGTGTACTCAGCAGCAGGAGGACAATCAAAGCAGGATTAATCCTACCAGTCATTTATTAGAAACTTTAAAACTATTTGTTAAAAATATTGTGTGTTAATAGTTTCTTGTTTTTTATGTATTTATTTATTTATTAATAGTTGCAGCTCCAAAAAAACACAGATCTGAAATGAAAAGCAAGCTTATGAACGTTTCAGCATTGCGAAAGGAAGCCACATTGTAGAAACTGATTAAAAAGAAAAGTCTACAGATGGTGGGACTACCACTGACTGATTATTGTTTATCCTTAAAGACTGGCAATCACTTTTCTGAATTAATAATTGTCAATACATGTAGAGTCTAGTTTGTCCTTGATGTTTCTTTACGCTTCAAACCTTTTTTTCTTGTCAATGCAGAACTCTTCTTAAAAAGGTGACCTGTATGTGTGTTTGTTGATTCGTTATCTCTTTTTACAATATCTGGCTTCTAATGCAATACTTTTTAAAAGATAAAAACATTATTTTAAGCAGTATTATGAAAGGGTAACTTTTTTTACTTGGACCCCAGAAATTCTGTGTGGTGTTTTACGGAGGTCTTACAGAGAAGGGTTTACACTTGATATGAATGACTCACTGTAAACTTTCCTACAGAAAAAATAATCTTGTCAGAAAAAAAATTGTCAATAATGTGTTGCTATGCATGTACCTGTATGGAATGAAATTCCAGAAATGTGGGAAATGTTATTTTATGTGGCATAAAAATTAAAATTCTTATCTCAGGACAGCAGTGTGTCAGTGAACTTACTATTTTTTTTTTTTTAGAAAGAGAGAGAGATGGAGTTGTGGTGGCGGTGTGTGTTTGTCTGAATAACACTGTTGGGAACCGGGTTAGTAACTATGACAGGGGGGTGTTACAGTCTGTACCAAAAAGCCTAAGACCGGGGGTGGGGGTAAAATTATGGGAGTTTTACGGAAGGGTGGCAGGAGATGGGTCTGAAAAATGGGAGTGTTAGCAGGTATGTTTATGCAGAGTTTTCCAATACTATTTTTGAAAGCCAATGTACAGCAGAGGTGACTCCAAAAAGCATCAGCACAATTATCTGTATGTTTCTACAAGAGATGGTCAGAATTTTGGAGATGAAAGGTTCTGCAGTGGAGAAAGAAAGTGTGATGAACTTGTATCATGTGCCTTCATATCCAAACAGAAACTACAGAAATGTATGAGAATTGTTGCAAAATTGTCACCATGGGCGTTGCTAGGCTCATTTTAGGGGGGTTTTAGCCTCCCTATATTGTTGCTAAACCCTCTTAAACTATTGCAATTAGCTCATAAACTGTAGACCAAATTTTCGCCTCAGTCCTCTTTAAATTTGATATGAAGACGGCGGCAGAATTCGGCTCATTCTTGTCATTTCGTTTTCATTTGATTAGCAAACCACAGCTGTGCAGAGCGAGACAACGAGGTGTGTTATGGCGGCAAATCAATGGCAATAATAATCGAGCGCAGCGGTAATGTTTACTCGCGAGAAGTGAATCGCGAGCAGATTACAGGCCTACACGCGAGAAAACTACTGCTTACTCTAAAAAAAAAACTACTGTCTTTACTCACAGCGCGCGCGCACGATCAGTTCTTTCTCTCGCTCGCTCGCTCTTCTCTGAGTTTTGTCAGTCTTGGGGCGGGACTTGGTTTACTTGTTATCTCTAACGCTATTGGTTACTCTCCCTTTCCGGAAGTTAGCCGGGATTGGACGGGATGGAGTTTACCCATTAAATAAAAAACATATATATCTATATATAATATATATCTTATCATAATATCAAAATGTGAAACTATAATAGACTTGCTTTTTCAGTAATAATAGGTGATGACTTTTAGTAATGAGATATTTATTGTTAATAATCTCATAATAATGACTATTCTGACTGTCATGACAATTATATGAAGTCATACAATGACATCAAAATAATGAGATATATTCTTGTAACAAACTTTATTAAAGTACAACTGGGGAGAGAAAGAGAGAGTTATGCCATGTACTGAAAAGATCTCTCCATTAAACAGTAATTGGGGAAAAATATATAATAATAATTCTGACTGTCTGTGTGTGTGTGTGTGTGTGTGTGTGTGTGTGTGTGTGTGTGTGTGTGTCTGTCTGTCTGTCTGTGTGTGTGTCTGTCTGTCTGTCTGTCTGTCTGCCTGCCTGCCTGCCTGCCTGCCTGCCTGCCTGCCTGCCTGCCTGCCTGCCTGCGTGCGTGCGTGCGTGCGTGCGTGCGTGCGTGCGTGCGTGCGTTCCGCTAAGTAATTCCTAGAACCACCATTTTCCACTGATCTATATTATTATTTTTAACAATTATAATAATATACAAAGCTGCACTGCGCATATAATATGCATTATATGGAAAGATCTAAAAAGTCTAAGTGTCATAAGGAGCACTGTCGTCAAAGAACTTTTTTGGTGCATATAATAAACAGAAAAACTATATATTTATAGTAAAATATTTACTTAATATTTAAATATATACGCTCCGTGATTCTTTTTTCTTTTTTTTCTTTCTTTTTTTTGGATATGCAGGCAACAATTACATCTGATACGAACCATACACGCCCTATATTATTATGGACTGATAAAGATTTGTGAGAAGCCTGTAGTTTTTTTTTACCCTGTTATTATTGCTCTCTCTTAAATGAGTAGCCTATGATGGCTGTTAACAGTTTTATTATAATTTTATTTATTTATTTTTTTGCCTTTTACAAACATAGCCTAATATAGACCAAACTCAATTCCACTAAACTCTCACAGACTGGGAAATGTCCAATAAACAATAAATAAACGACTTACTTAAGCCTAAATTAATCTATAATGATAGGGCCTAAAAGGCTATTGATAAACGAATGATAATTCTACCTGCTTTAATAAGCATCGCCAGTTAATCAGTCAGTTGCCATCTACCTTATAAAAGTAAAAAAAAAAAAAAAAGTCCAAACGCAAAAAAAATAGCAGGTTTGGATCTTGGATTCGAACCCCTGTCAGTACAGCAACAAAGCACCCACGTGCACATAAACGTACTCCACTCGCCTACTGAGGAACACAACATGAGGGACAATCCAGCATTTTACATAGATATAAAGATGATCACAGATGATCCACATTATCTATTTGCATGTATGATAAAGGAATAATGTGGATAATATGCACGAGCAGCACCATGGCATACGTAACACACCTCGCAACAATGTTATACATAACACAGCTTGCTACAATGTTTAAATAAGAGGACCCTGAACGTGGATCGTCATTCAGATCTACACTCTACTACACAGGTCTTTCCACCTACTTTATGGGCTGAACTTTGAAATAATGGAAGGGGCTGATTATAATATTACACAAAACGCTGTTTTTACGCCGTCTTTGACATACAAAGACGCAGAAAATAGTGGCGAAATATGGCAAGCCGACGGCGTCAAAACAGCGTTCTTGGCTGAATCAAAAAAAAAAATGCCATTTTTGCAGTGATTTTGCACCGCAAAACGCCGTAATTGCGGCGTTTGCAATTCAAAACGCCGTGATTTTTGCCGTCTTTTCGTCTTAAACGCCGAAAATACCAGCGTTTTCGGGGTGACACGGGTTTGGTAATAGGGGTAGTTTGACCCATTTGGCCTTCCATACCTGCGCGCGCGAGCAGTAGTTTTCTCGTGTGTAGGTCTATAATCTGCTCGCTGTTCACTTCTCCTAGCGCGTAAACATCACCTCTGCGCTCGATTATTATTGGCATTGATTTGCCACCATAGTGTGTGTTTATCAATAATTTGCTATAAAATATGCTTATTTGCAGTTCTTTGCTATAGGTATACTTGTATCACATGTACCGCAATGTTTTGAAGGAGCAATTGGATTTTCTATCTACTGTTTCCTCAGTGCTCACCTCTTAATCACAACTGTTTCCTCCAGCAAAAAAATTAACTCAACAAACATTTCACTATTTTTATTTCACAACGAACTACCATACTATACCATACAGTCATGCATGCACAGAAAAGATTAAACACAGTGACAGAACGACTTAGTGGCTGACAGAGATAGAACCATCAGATTATTATTATTATTATTATTATTATTATTATTATTATTATTATTATTATTGTTTCCTCATAAGGAGCTGGGCCCCCCTAAAATGAAAATCCTAAAATCACCCCTGATTGTCACTAACTTCTCTCATAATACTCATAAAAATCGTTATTTCCTGGTGTAAACCCATACAAACACACACAAAAAAATGAATCCAGTTTTGGATGGCAAACATGTTAATGATTATTCAATAGGCTGTTGATACCTAAAACAAACCACTGCAGATCATTCAACACAATGAAGCCTATTGAAATTCATAAAAAAAATAATAATAACATCTTCTTGCCAGTAAACCAGGAGCTTTAATTTCAGTTTATTTATTTATTTATTTATTTATTTATTTATTTATTTATTTATTT
>CAIGQZ010008319.1:2156071-2169181 GCA_903798205.1 Danio tinwini
ATTTATTTATTTATTTATTTATTTATTTATTTATTTATTTATTTATTATAACTTATAGCTTTTGATTCTAGTTAGTTTGAAAACTTTGATCGACGGAGTATAGTATGTTTTAAAAGGCTTGTAGCTGAACTGTAAAGTACAGGTCCTCCATGCAGGAAAAGTTTCCGACACCACTGCTCTGTATAATTGCATCATCCTTACGTTAACAATAAAGAGTGGTGGTAGTGCGTTGCAAAATACGCAAGCATTATAGCACCACCCAGTGTTATGTCAAGACAAAACATAAATGTATAAAATAATTATTTGATTGATTGAAAAGTAAATATGTGTGCATGAGATCATATAAATTAAACTTATGGAAACATTAGGAAAAAGTGTTTGATTGAGGTTTTATGTTACAAAGCAGATCAACAGAAAAATATTATTAATAATAATAATAATAATAATAATAATAACAATAATAATAATAATAATAATAATAATAATAATAATAATAATAATAATAATAATAATAATATACTGTTTCCACATAAATGGAAATCAATGGGAGCCGACATACATTCGGTTATCAGCAATCTTAAAAAATATATATTTTATGTTCAGCAGAAAAAAAGGACTGTAAAAAGGTCTGGAACAACTAACAACATAATTAATTATTATACTTTTTTGGATGAACTGCTCTTTCATAACAGGATTATCCTTCTTACACCTGGCTAGCCAAGCCATAGCAACATTCCCAGCACCCTAGTAACCACTGACAGTCTATATAGCATTCAGGACAGTAGTAGTAGTAAGTCTGTAGGCTTTCACTGAATGTGTAAGCACTTGCACCCTCTAGTGTTTGTTAATATGTAATACAAGAAATCTTATACTTCTTCTATTTATACTCACAGGACACTTTTTTTAGGTACACTTGTCCTAAGGTACAACTGCTCGTTAACGCAAATTTCTAATCAGCCAATCACATGGCAGAAACTCAATGCATTTAGGCATGTAGACATGGTCAAGACAATCTACTACAGTTCAAACTGAGCATCAGAATGAGGAAGACAGGTGATTTAAGTGACTTTGAATGTGGCATGGTTATTGGTGCCAGATCGCCTGGTCTGAGGATTTCAGAAACTGCTGATCCACTGGGATGGCAAGACTGATTTCAGCTGATAGAAAGGCAATAGTAACTCAAATAACCACTCGCTACAACTGTGGTATGCAGAAGAGCATCTCTGAACACACAACATATCCAACCTTGAGGCGGATGGGCTACAGCAGCAGAAGACTACACCCGGTGCCACTCCTGTCAGCTAAGAACACCAAAATTTGACAATAGAAGATTAGAAAAACATTGCCTGGTATGATGAGTTTTGATTTCTGCTGCGACATTTGGATGGTAGGGTCAGAATTTGGCATCAACAACGTGAAAGCATGGATCCATTCTGCCTTGTATCAACGAGACAAATCTGCAGCAACTGCGTGATGCTATCATGTCAATATGGACCAAAATCTTTGAGGAATATCTCCAATATCTTGTTGAATTTATGCCACAAAGGAATAAGGCAGTTCTGAAAGCAAAATGGGGTCCAACCCGGTACTAGTAAGGTGTACAGTACCTAATAAAGTTGCCGGTGAGCGTGTGTATATATAATATATTTTCCTAGACGAGTCTGGGAGCTTAATTTGCTGTAAGACAAGCAGACAAACGTGTAGGTGGGATACAGCTCTTCTGAATCCTTCACCTTAACTAGAGCAGTGATAGGCAATAATGGTGGTTACATGCACCATATTTGTGGAGTCTGCATGGACAAATCATCTCCAAAAATAGAGCCAACTCTCTAAAAACAGAGCAAACATCATACTCTCATCCCGGTCTCCAATTATCCGAGTCTTTGCGCTTAAAATGTCAAGTCAGAAGTTCAACTTTTAAAACATGTGAGAACTTCCAACCTTTTTTATTTTGATTATGCAAGTTCAAGCTTGTTCTGTGTAGTTTTACAAATTACAATAATTCTACTGCAATAATCTGTACCAACCAAACAAATGGATCTGGAAATTGTTCAGCAATGCTTTATAAACTATAAAATGTGTCTACTTTTTTTTGTCTTGTTTTAGACCAAATATTTACAAATTCTAAAAACAAGAAGCATTTTCCAAGTTTCATGTCCAAGCTTGGTGCAAAAAATAGAGTGTGCTAGAACAGTGTTTCTCAACCATGTTCCTAGAGGAGCACCAACAAGGCATGAGTCGGATGTCTCCTTTGTCACACTCATTATAGGTCATTCAGTCTCTGCTAATGAGCTGATCATCTAAATCAGGTGTGTTTGGTTGAGGAGACAAATCAAAAAGTGCAGTGCTGGTGGTCCTCCAGGAACATGGTTGAGAAACACTGTGCTAGAGAACGTGGTGTGCGTGTTTTAATTTAGTTTTTTCTTATTTATCTTTTCTGTTTACCTTACTTTTGGTCAAGTTTTTGTTTCCTCAAGCAAGTTTATTTTTGTTGCGCTTTAAGCCACTCGATTAAGCCACACACGCTTTTTGTTGCGTGATGGCATGACCTCCATTTTGACATCAGTTTAGGTTAACTCTCAGCTGTTGATGAGTATTGGATGCATTCTTTGTCTCCAAACTCAGCGTGGAGGATGTCACCATTGCTAAAATAACAAATAATCTGTCATCTTTGGAATAAAATGTCCCACCGCATATTAGAAGTTATGACTTTATGAATTTTTTCAGTGATAAAATAGAAGGCTTCAGACAGAAAATAGATGTTAAACTTTCTGCAACACCTTATACTTCAGATCCTTTAAACATTTCATTGAATCAAAATAATTTACAGTGCTTCAAAATCATAGAACAGGATAAGCTAGATTAAATTACAAATGGGTCTAAATCAGCTACATGTATGTTAGACCCAATTTCAACAAAATTACTGAAAGAATTGCTACCTGTATCAGGAGAACTACTTTCTTCTGTCATTCATTCACATCTGAAGCTGACGTCAGAACAGCAGACATTGTTGCTAGTTCACATACATTGCTTTAAAGCTAGTATTTGAATGATTCTCTAACGTAATGTCTAAAATGTCAACCCAGATGATTTTTGGTCACATTCTAAGATTATAAGGCTGAACAGCGTGAAATGCCATCAATCTAGAGATTTCACAGTATTTCTCTGTTGCAATTGGGATTTCACAATACTAAACCCAGAAAAAGCCAGAGCAAACACTGCCAGTTTCGGTGGTATAAATACAGCACTACAAAATACAAAAGAGAGAGATTGACTCAGAATGTTACTGTACTTACCTGATTTATAATTATTTGTTCAGCTGTAGTTTGAAACTTATACTGAGAACATGCAGTTCCCCTTTGGGAGGGGAACTTCAATGCTATGTGGAAAACCTTCTACTATAAGGGATTTCGTCAGAATCCAATCATCTGAAAGAGTATAAAAACGGGCCAATGAAATGAAATGAAAATGAAAAGAGCAACACGGTCGTGCAGCGCGTCTTTTTCAAGATGTCGTTCCGACCGTGCATTTCTTGATGTGGTGGTTCTCTGTCCCCGGATGATGGGCACGAGCACTGCGTTGCATGTCTGGGGGTCCAGCATGTTAATGCGGTGCTCGCGGGCAGTGCATGCCGTCATTGCGACGTCATGTCTGTTGCACAGCTAAGATCGCGGCTCGCTCATGCAAAAGGGCGACCCACCCCAGTTGTCCCCCGCTCTGCGGCTGGCACTCTGTCAGATCTGAGGGTTACAGTGGGGGTAAACCCGCCGCCTTCGGGCTCACGGACCTCTCACTCCTCAGCGCGCTCCATCCAAGCTTCGAGTGATAGAAGCGATCCATCCTCTCAGATGGTCGCCCTTTCACTCGATGACACCAAGGACCAGATGTCCATCATTGCATCGGAGAGTGGGCTATCACTATCTGATGAGGATCCGAACCCGCTCCCTCCCTCCGGGGTAGTGAGCGCGGCGTCGGATCTAGAAGCGGATATGCTGGCCAGGCTTTCCCGGGCTGCTTCAGCCGTGGGTCTGGAGATGGTTTATCCTCCAGCCCCGCGGCCAAACCGACTAGATGGGTGCTACGTGGAGAACAAGAAGGCTAAGCCTTCTAAGCCTCCCGTCCCCTTCTTCCCGGAGGTGCACAGTAGGCTCACGCAGTCTTGGAGGGCACCTTTCTCTGCCCGATCTGCGTGCGCCTCCACCCTCACTACCCTTGATGGTGGAGCAGCCAGGGGGTACGAGAGGATTCCCCAGATTGAACGCGCCATTGCGGTCAACTTATGTCTGGGTGGCGCCTCTTCCTGGAGGGGTTCAGCCTCGTCTCCTGTCCAAAGTGTGTAGGTTATCTGCCTCCCTTGGAGCCAGAGCCTACACAGCCGCGGGCCAGGCTGCTTTTGTCTTGCACGCTATGGCCACCTACCAGCGCTACCAAGCGCAGGCACTGGCCCAGCTGCACGAGGGTGGTTCCGATGGCCGATGTCGATGGCCACATTAGTGGTCCAGGAACGCCACCTCTGGATAAACCTGGCAGATATGCGCGATGTTGACAAAGTTTGCTTTCTTAACTCACCCATATCCCAGGCTGGCCTGTTCGGCGACACCGTCGGTGAATTCACCCAGGAGTTCACGGCGGTGAAGAAGCAGTCGGATGCGATGGGCAAAGTCATCTATCGGCGGGACCGTAGGACTGCTCCCCCCGCTGAGCTATCCACCTCCACTGCTCCACGCCGAGGGCGCCCGCCTGCTGCTTCAAGACCTGCTCCGACCCCCCCGCCAACGCCTCCGGCCGAGAACCCCGCAGGCAACCAGCGCCCCTGCCCCAGGGCGCCGTTAAGTCCAGTAAACGGACCACGAATCGTCCCTGAGACGCTCCATCTGGAGAAGAGGGAACTTGCTCTTTCCCCGGCAGAGAGCCAGGCTCTACAAATTACACCAACAACATTTTTTCAACGCCACTCAAATTCCAAAGAAAGAGCATTTTTCCTCTTCCCCAGATGTGTTAGGCCGAACACTGCCTGCTTGGGACGCTATGCCTTCCAGCTCTCAGGATTAGTGCATTTCGCCAGTGGCTCACGGAGCGCAAGACAATGGTCTCCTTTCTCTTCCTCTCCCACCACCCCTCCGGAGTATGGGTGCGAGACGAGAGTGAAGCTCTCGCCACCTGCTCTCCCGTGGAACCCCTAGCGCCACTTCGACTCACAGGCATACGCATACTCAATTATCTCGACGACTGGTGGATTTTAACCAGTTCACGGGGTCAATTAATTATGCACAGAGACAAGGTGCTCCGGCACCCCGACCTGTTGGGGTTTCAGGTCAACCGAGAAAAGAGCAAGCTCGCCCCCGTGCAGAGCATCACTTTCCTCGGGTTGGAGCTGAACTCGGTCACCATGACGGCGCGCCTCTCACGAGAGCACGCCGGGCTGATGCTGAACTGTCTGAGGGAGTTTAACAGGAAAAGGGTGGTCCCCCCCCCTTTCAGAGGCTCCTGGGGCATATGGCATCCGCAGCCATGGCCACGCCGCTCGGATTGCTCCATATGAAACCACTTCAGCATTGGCTTCACGATCAAGTCCCCAGACACGCATGGCATGCGGGCACACGCCGAGTGACTGTCACTGCGCTGTGTCGCCGCACCCCCACCCGCTGGAGGGACCCCTCTTTCCTACGGGCCGCAGTGCCCCTAGGACAGGCGTGCAGGCATGTTGTCGTCTCGACGGATGCTTCCAGTATGGACTGGGGGGCCGTGTGTTGCAGGCATGCTGCTGCGAACCTGTGGAAGGGAACCCAGCTGCATTGGCATATCAATTGCCTAGAGCTGTTGGCAGTGATGCTCGCTCTGCGCCATTTTTTACCAGTGCTCATAAGGCAACACGTACTGGTCAGGACGGACAGGACGGTGCCATTCATATTCCAGGTGAGCTCAACCGTACAGCCGATGGGCTCTCACAGCAGCTCCTAACCTCGGGAGAATGGAGACTCCACCCCGAATCTGTTCAGCTGACATGGGTGCGCTTCGGGGAAGCCCAGGTCGACCTGTTTGCTTCCCCCGAGAACGCTCATTGCCAGTGTTTTTTTCCATTTTTCCACAGCTGGCCTCGCTGCATGCGCAAATATGCGTTTCCCCCAGTGAGCCTACTCGCGCAGCTACTGTGCAAGGTCAGGGAGGACGAGGAGCAGGTCTTGCTAGTTGCGCCTCTCTGGCCCAGGATTGACCTGGATTTCAGAACTCTCCCTCCTCGCGATAGCCCCACCCCCGGCAGATCCCTTTGAGAGAGGACCTCCTCTCTCAGGGACAGGGCACCATCTGGCACCCTCGCCCAAATCTATGGAACCTCCACGTGTGGTCCATAGACGCAGTGAGGAAGACTTAGAAAACCTATGTTGGCGGTGGTTAATACCATCACTCAGGCTAGAGCACCCTCTACGAGGCATGCCTACGCCCTGAAGTGGAGTCTATTCACTGAGTGGTGCGCTTATCACCGAGAAGACCCCCATTCTTGCCAGATCAGTGTTGTGCTTTCTTTCCTTCAGGATAGGTTGAAGCGGAGGCTGTCGCCCTCCACACTGTTTACGTGGCCGCCATTTCCGCTCATCATGACACGGTGGATGGCGGCACCGAGGGAAGGTATAACCTCCTCATCCGGTTCCTCAGAGGTGCGAGGCGAGTATTTCTTCCCCGCCCCCCTCTCATGCCCTCTTGGGATCTTGCGGTAGTGCTTACGAGCCTACATGGAGACCCCTTTGAACCACTCGACTCAGTATCCTTGAGATTTCTGTCCCTGAAGACAGCTCTGCTGGTCGCATTGGCATCGATTAAGAGGGTAGGGGACTTGGAGGCATTTTCAGTCAGTGACTCGTGCCTGGAATTTAGGCCGGCCTACTCTCATGTTGTCCTGAGACCCCGGCCTGGATATGTGCCCAAGGCTCCTACCACACCGTTTAATGAACAGGTAGTGAGCCTGCAAGCGCTGCCCATGGAGGAGGCAAACCCATACCTTTCATTGCGGTGTCCTGTCCTGTGTCCTGTCCTGAGTACGGATTTATGTGGACCGTACTCAGAGCTTTAGATCCTCTGAGCAGCTCTTTGTCTGTTATGGTTGTTGGCAGAAGGGTAGTGCCGCATCTAAACAGAGGTTGGCCCACTGGATAGTGGATGCCATCCCCCTTGCTTACTAGAGCAAGAGTGAGCCGTGTCCCCCAGGAGTTAGAGCGCACTCCATTCGGAGCGTTGCCTCCTTTTGGGCGTTAGCACGTGGCACCTCACTAACAGACATCTGTAGAGCTGCGGGCTGGGCGACACCTAATACATTTTCTAGATTTTACAATCTTCGAGTGAAGCCGGTTTCCTCAAGGGTGTTGGGAAACCCTGGTACATAAGGAAATTCGGTGGGTGTTGTAAACGCTTGCTGCGCCTCTCTCTCTAACACAGAGATACGTGCACTTTTTAACTTTGCCAGTCGAGTTGGCGCCCACTTGGCGAACCCTGCAGAGTTCCTTCGAAGCCCCCACCACCTGACTCAGCGGAGGAGTCAGGCGATGGCCTGTTAGGTTGTAGGTATGCCCGCTGGTCATCCCGCGTTCTGGGTATAGGTGTCTGCTATGTGCGATCCCCACTGGCGATCCCATGCGCTCACTCAGCCACGATGTAGTCCCCCCTCCTAGGTGGGCTCGTGTCTTCCCTCCCCGCTAACCATCTTTTCATATGTGCACTCTCGCTTCTTAGGGCTAGTCCATATGCTATTTTCTCACCAGGTCTCCCCCTCCGGGCAGCAGGTGGCCTCTGCAGCATCCTCCCTATCGAGACTGAACGCTTTCCCAACGTACTGTCGTATTTATAATTCCTAGAAACTAACTAGGTGTATTTTACGACTCCCCAAAAAAATATCTAAACCAGAAAAGGTAAGTAAGGTAAGTAAGGGCCAGGGGACAAGTTGGAACACTGCGCCTCTAGTGATGCAGGTGCGCTTGGCTGCTGCGTGGCGCGTCCCTCACCAGAAAGGTGGTAAGGTTTTTTCGTTGTGGCGTTTTCCAAAAATTTCCCCATAGTGGAAGTTTTTCCACATAGCATTGAAGTTCCCCTCCCAAAGGGGAATGCTCCGGTTACTAAAATAACCCTCGTTCCCCGAAGGGGGAACCGGAAATGCTATGTTCCTTCGCCACAACGATTGTCCCTTAGCTGTTGAGAGTGAAAGCCTCTTCAGCTAGAAAAGGATGACGTTGCTGAGCACATGCTGGGCTTTTATGCCAAAATGATTGTATTTTGACGAAATCCCCATAGTGGAAGTTTTTCCACATAACATTTCCGTTCCCCCCCTTTGGGAAAGAGGGTTACTTTAGTAACCGGAGCGTTTTTCTCTCCTAAGCAATTATGTGGTCTCTGTCGCCATCTTGTGGCAGAGCGTAAACCGTCACTTTCTTTGGTCTGCTCATTTTTATTCCAAAACTTAATTTCTAGGAAGGAAAAAACAAGTACTTTTTGATGAGTTAAAAAAAGTACTTTTAACATATTAAAGTCATTCCTAAATCAACAGCCATTACAGTAGATGATTTGATCATTTTAGGAGGGGATTGGAACTGCACACCTGACCCTTCTCTTGATCGGAGATTCAAATCTCAACTCACCTGGCAAATATTATTGAAACTTTTAATCTTACAGAATATTTGGAGTAAAAGTAAACGAGGAGAGAATTTCAGCTGCACAATCACATACTGCTTTTTTCATTTCTCATTTTTCTGATTATAAGCTTACTGTTGACTGCACATTGATATTTAGAAGACATACAATGTTTCCACTGACATTTTAATGTAGTTATTGCAATTAATAGAAGTAAGCTGGTTAGTTATACAATGTTTACATGACCATTATATTGTTGAAGACAAAATGATTAGCCCTCCTGTGAAATTTTACTGTAATTTATTTTTAAATATTTCCTAAATGCTGTTTAACAGATTAAGTACATTTTTTTTCTCCACAGTATTTTCTATTATATTATCTTCTGGAGGAATTCTGATTTATTCTTAAAAAACTGTTAAGGTCAATATTATTTGGCCCTATACTGTTATACAATGACTTGCCTAGTTAATCTAATTAAAGTAGTTAAATGGATGTTAATGGCATTTTAAGCTGAATACAGTTTCTTACAAAATATTAAATACTGCCATTATAGTAAAAACTCAATAAATGAGTTATTAGAAGTTAGTTACTTAATCCATTGTTTAAAAATGTGTTGGGAAAAAATTAAGCAATTTTAATTAATTAACTTGTGCTTATTTTTCTTATATTGTGAATATTCAAAGTTAAACAATATGACACAATATGAAAATATAAATAATCATGCAATCTTTGTAAAGGTCAATGTAATATGATTCCGATCATTTTAAAAACAATTTAGAAATGTTCAGATCATCTTTTTTAAAGTATTTTATTTAACCAAAAGAATATTTAATCATTTGTGCCACTATTGTACAGTAAGCGATGGTTTGCTATTTGCGTTAAGATGCTCTTCAGTTTGTAAGATCCCCATGAAAGTAAATGTTGTGACTGTTACCCTTTACAAAAGGAGCAGATTTGGTGAATGACAGCAGACAAACACGGGAATTAGTAAATGAATTTTATTCTCTCAAAACAAGAAACAATTAAAAATTCATATTGTGTGGCAATTTTCCCATCTCCACGAACTGACTCGCTCCTCATCCGACAACAAGTGTCTTTTGTGTTGAAAAACACAACAAATAAGAACATTGTTCAGTCCACTCTGAGTTCAGAGACTTCGTACAGCACCATCCAATGGGATCCATTTTTATAACATTTTCTTTATAACAATAATAAAATAAAATATACTTGCAACCATTCTTCCCCCAAGTCAACCTTGAATAAATATAAATTTTCATACTTTTTTTTTTCTCTCTTTAGTTTACTTTTGTCTGTTTGAATTTCTTTTTTTCTTTTCAAAACTTCAAGAAAAGATGAGTGCCGAGAGGTGGAATGTTGCGTTGAATGTCTGAACTGTTGGCCGCAAACCTTCTACCCTGTCCTGAATCTGTGGACGACAGTAGATCAGGGGGGGACGCGTGGTCCACATGCACTGTACACAAAACAGCGGAAAAACTCCCAGATGTCTCTATCAAAACATGCTGTATTACTCAGACGGTGTGCTCGATCCATGTTGCAGACCCTTTTCAACATGCTTGCTTTGAATGAATGAGCCATTCTGGTGGAACGGAACACAGTGGAATCATGACGGACCCAAATCTACAGCTCATCAACACAATTATGGCTGCATTTGAAGGAAGAAATGTACAATGTCCATGTGTTGCATTTTGAATCGAAATACATTTATTGTTTTCTCAACCATCTCTTGCTTTTCTTTTTTTTTTATGATAATAATATGAGACGCAATGTCTCACACCAGGCCACACCTGTAACCGAGATCTGTAAAAATACAGAAGAATAATCTAAAGGATGACAATCACATCGTTATCGTTTTGCATTCAGTCTTATTGAAAATCATGCACTAGAGAATCTCATATTAAAAATAATACAAACTGTTGAAAATGGCTGATCTGCTCATCCTTAAATAAGTTTCTTCCTCTTTCTTTTTAATATTTTTTATTTTTTTTTGCAAGTCTCGAGGAAAATAACTTTTTTATTTTAAAACAACTTTGCATACATGCAAAGAAAAAAAAAACAAAGAAAAAAAAATTCTCATCAATTTCATACAGTACATCAACAAAGAAAACATCATACCGGAGCACAAAAAGGTCCATTATTTCTTTTATTTCTTTATTTTTTCTTTCTTTCTTTCCGGAATTGTGTTGTTTCCTGAATCGAACAGGAACTCTGGCCATGACGTGAACTTTAAAGACCGATTCGAAGGAGATCAGGCTTAATGGAGGGTCGCTCCCCTGAGGACGTCACTCCTTTCTTGTCCCATCTCAGCCAAGTGCTCTTCTCTTCTCGTTTTCTCCTCACAGCTTGGCTTACAGTAATGGCTACAATGTTTTTAGTAAGAAACATTGACATCTCTTGGAATACAACAGAGAGCAAACAGCCAGAGAAAGATGGCGTCTTTCATTTCTGGTGGACTCTTAACTTCCTACGGTTAAGAATCGAGACTCCACCGAATCCCTGGCTGCATCTCTTCAGCTGAACGGAGAGACTTCCTGTGGCGTTCTTTCCCTTGCATGTGACAGCAGCATACATTTTCTTTTTTCGTTTTTTTTGTTTTTTTTTTGGCAGAAGGACGCAGGCCTTTTCTCAGCCTCTTGTCGCACGGGCTCAGAGGACACAACATCAAGCATGCAGTGTAACCAGGACCTGACCCGTCGGGACGGTTTCCGACTCATGCCGCTCTCTACCGCTCACCTCCTCGTGCCGAACGCTACGACCGAACGTTGGAACTCTCCAGACCTGATTCTGGAGGTTTACTACTTAAAGGTGCCAAGGTTGGGTCCACCAATGAGGTGGGAGGGAAGAGCTTGTACCAGCCAATCACCATGTTGGTCAGCTCTAAATCGTCTAATAGGATCTGGGCGGCTCCCATGAAGGATTTGTGGTCCATGCGTCCATAGTCTCCCCAAACAATGATCTGTAAAGGAAGATATGATCAGTCAGTTTCAAAAAAGATGTCATATTAAAACTGAAGTATATGAACTAAAGTGCCATTTACACTAGTGCATTTTTGTTTTAAAAAGGCTTTAAAAAATGAAAACGATCTTTGTCCAGTCTGGTATTTTTATTACATGTCAGAAAAATGTTCAGACTATACAGAATAAAACAATCCATGGCCATTCACTTATGCACATAATTATCTGGCAACCGTGCTTGCAGGCTACTTCTTGTGCAATGGTCATATGAGAGAAGCTTGACGAATCAGGGAATGATACTCAATAGTCCAGTCACAGAATGATTGTGTATAGTAGAGATGCCCAAACTAGGGCCCGCAGGCCAAAGTTGGCCCATGGTAACCTTTGATTTAGCCCACCATCCCATCTAAGAGGAGAGGGAGAACGGTGGGGATGGTTTCGAGATTTGGATTTGGAGGTTTGGATGTTAACCTTTTATTTGTGTGTTTTCATTTTAAGCAAATTAAACTGAAATAAATGTTTTAATTGAAATGCTGTGATTTAGTATAAAAGGTGCATACTGTCACCCAACAGATAGAGGACAATGCAGAGACTTTGGTGAGCAAATCAAGGCAAAGGCAGATTCTGTTTGATAGTGTATTCAGCATTGAACTCCAATGTGTTCTAAATGTGACTGTGTATGTTTTATTTCATTAAGCTATCATTTAAAAAGGTATACTGCATAAGTTGATACAATTTAAACAGATGTTTATGTTTAAATATTATGAAATAAATTAGGCGACGCAGTGGCGCAGTAGGTAGTGCTGTCGCCTCACAGCAAGAAGGTTGCTGGGTCGCAGGTTTGAACCTCGGCTGCGTCAGTTGGCATTTCTGTGTGGAGTTTCCTCCGGGTGCTCCGGTTTCCCCCACAGTCCAAAGACATGCGGTACAGGTGAATTGGGTAGGCTAAATTGCCTGTAGTGAATGAGTGTGTGGATGTTTCCCAGCAATGGGTTGAAGCTGGAAGGGCATCCGCTGCGTAAAAATGTGCTGGATAAGTTGACGGTTCATTCCGCTGTGGCAATCCCAGATTAATAAAGGAACAAAGCAGACATGAAAATGAATTAATGAAATAAATTAGAAAACTATCCATGGCAACTTTAATGTAAAATAGTTTGATATAATTATCTTTGGCCCATGGCTTCCAACGATATTTGGCTTTGGCCCTCCCAAAAGTTTGGGAACCCCTGGTGTATAGACAGACCTCCTCTTTTTAAAAGTTTGCTTTTCAGTTCATCTATACTGAAATGAAACACCAGTGTTTCCAAACAAAATCAGGATCTTTAGCATTTTAAAAATGTTGGGTTCTAAGCCGAAAAGAAAATGAATGAATGAATGAATTATTATGATTATATATTTTTTTATGGTAATAGTAATAAAAGCAATAATGTATGCAGTAATAATTTGATTTGAAACTACATACAATGAGAAAGCAGTTATTTAATATGTTAATAAATATTTAACAATATATATATATATATAT
>CAIGQZ010008319.1:2169581-2187355 GCA_903798205.1 Danio tinwini
TTTTTTTTATAAATGCCACTCTGATGAACAGAATAATTTTCTTTAAAAAAAACATGAAAAAAAATTTGACCCCAAACTTTTGACCGGTGGTGTATATAATTTTGTTAGTGTAGTAGACTGAAGACAGTTCTAACAGTTCCTGTTGTAGACTGCTAGAGGTCACAGTTGTTTTAAAAATCTGTTGGGACCAAGCGGCAACCTCCTGCTCTCCCTCGAGAAGCAAATACGGAAGTAATTGAAACTGCAATTCATTGAGATTCCACTATTTTTATTGAGCCCACTTTTAAAATGGCCAAATTTACAGCAGAAAATAGGTGTTTACAAAGAACGATTTTGGTTCATATAGCTAATATTACCCTTCATGACAACTGTGAATGGGGTGAATTTTTTTATAACTCATCCATTTACTTTATATTAGGTTATTTTAAGTCTGCATAATTAAGGGCGTGGCCACTTGAGTGACAGCTAGCCCTCGCTGGTCGCCGTCACGTCACCTGAGCTAATTCCGGCTGATTAGCTGCTGAACTCGCCATATACATCATATTTTTTGTTTTGTTTTATGTGGCTTTACACAGTCAGTTGCCTTTTAGAATTATTTCTTACAATTATCAGATGATATGGTGTGATGTGTGCACTTATATACCACATCTATAAATGTATTTGTTTTAATTAAGATCATTTATCATTTATATTTTTCTTTAGACCTGTACTGCACTCCAGAATCTGACAGATTGATTAGCTGTAGGCTACAGAACAGTCATCTGAAGTGTTGTCATACAGTGTTATGCCTGGATTTCATAAATAGCCTTGCATTTACTAACACAGACTATATTTAAAGTGCTTGGAAGTAGTTTGCATTTTCCTCCTGTAGAAAAACGTCATAAGAACAATGTTTAGTGGCTCAGTGTATTACAACAGTGTTTTTAAAAGTCTAAACACTTTATTGATATAGTATACAACCAAGCATAAGTGGTCAGAACACAAATGAGTCGCAGGTAATAACGCTCCGCCTGTTTGCCCTTGTTTGGTATCCCCCGGTTGGTGCGATAAGGCGTGAACAAAATGCCGATGGTTGGCCACGCCTACTAGCAGCTTCTTTTGGATTCTTCAGAAACCTATGGGTGATGTCATGGATACTATGTCCATATCTTTTACAGTCTATGGTTGGGACGAAGGACATTGTGTGTGTGCTGCTGCTCAAAGACAGTGTTTGTTTGCTGTATGCCTTGCAGTTGTGAGTAAACGGACTGCACCACAGTCCTGCCTTCAGTGTAATTATTCATGCCAAGTTACCACAATTATTATATTAATATTATTTTGCATCACAACTTGTTCATAATGTTGAAACAACAAAATTTGAATAAAATATAATGCAATACCTGTAAAACCTTCCCTTCAGGACTCTCCTCAAACTGAAGCTGCTGTTGATAAAGAGGATCCAGTGTTTTTCTGGCTGTCCGTGTTTTCTTTTTGTTGATGCACTTCCCATTATCCAGCAGATATACTTTTACATAAGGTGCTGTAAACGGGAGACCACAGAAATTGTAGTATAAACATCATTTACTCGTAGAATAAATCTTAATCAGACTGAACAATAAGACCTACCTGGAGTCTGTTTGTTCCCTGGTTTGCCCACCAGACCTCGAGCCCGAATAACTTCAACATCCAGCCTCTCTTTCCTGTGCACCATACCAATCTGAATGTCCCCTGCAGAGAAAAGCCATTTAGAATACTCAATTAGTAATACATTGGTTCAGATTTGTGTGTTAAGTTAAAGGTATACTATGTACAGTGCATGTTGTCAGCATCAACAGAGAATGTTTATAGCCCAGGGTTTTTTTTTCCATGCATCTTGTTTTTGTGCTTAGAATTTCTTTGCACTTCATCCACAAGGTGGCAATACTGCCTCTGCCAGTATTTGTATCCCTGTCATTTGCTTTCTTTCCAGCTTACTCTTAAGAAGCCTCAAAGAATACAATTGAATTATTAAAACTATTAATATCAAGTAGAAATCATTTGCAGCTAATCAAAACAGTGACTGATGATACTAACCCATTGGAGGCGTGGCTAATGTTTGTCTTCCTGCCAGCTGGGCGGGGCCAAGGCCATCCAGAAACTCTGTGAACTGGCTGTCCTTTGAGATCTTCACCCCAGGGAAAATCAGACTGTGAAAAGATCAGAACATCAGTAAATCAGTTGCTCATGGAAAGACATTTTACTATAGATATTACCACTGACAATTCCAGCCAGCTAAAAACAGCGATGATAAAGTGATTTAAGAAAATGTTCAATCAAAAGATGGAGTACTTACTTTCCAGGTTTTGGCTTTTCACCGTCATCTGTGGTCTCTCTGCTGGGCTGCCGTGTCATCCTGCTCTTCATCTCAATAGCTAGACCTGTCTCCACGCTTCGCTGGATCGCCAGACGCACTGGCTTCTTCTTCTTTCCCTCCTCTGAAAATGACAACAAGTGGAAGAGAAAATCAGTAAATAAGAAAACACACTTGACACTTGCTTGACACTTTAATCACTCCACAATACTAGAAGGCTATTTCAAATAGTTTCACGGCCTTGGTCTTGTCATATTGACCTTATTCTTTCATGGAAGATCAGACACAGTTATTGGAAATGTATTGGCTCGAGACTTCCGGTCTCATTCACTTCTATTGATTTTCAGCTTGTTTTGTTTTAGCAGTTTGTTTTGCTGCTTGATGTTGCAAATATACTATTGGAATTTTGTGTATAGTCATAAACACACTTGTCTGTATTGACCTTATACTTTGCATACAAGCGGGCGCAGCCATTTGAATTTCTTTTGCTTAAGAATTCCGGTCTCATTTACTTCTAGTTTTTTTAGATGTTAAAAACAGCTTGTTACGCTGCTTGATGTTGCAAACTGATATTTTCTTATTATATTATTCTGCTTTGTCTGTATAGTCATACTGTAGACACACTTGGTTGTAGAGCAAGTAGTTAGATCCTTTTCTGACTTTTATTATTCCTAGTCATTTCTAAAGTTCTAAAACAACCACAAAAACGAGTGCACTTCAGCATTTGAGAATAGTCAATAGCAAGTAGTTTGATCGTTTTCTGGCCTTTGTTATTCTTAGTCATGCCATAGGCAACTGAATCAAAAGTACTCTGAAGAGGTCTGTGTGACACTGACACAAAACTAGACTTTACTCACTCCAATGGATTTATTTTTTTTTAGAATAGGGACCTCCAACCCTGCTTTTCTAAAAAGTTTAGGACCAACTCTAATTAAATAGATAGTTTGCTCAAAAATAAAATGCTTGTTTCAAACCTGTTTGCGTTTCTTTCTTCGGTTGAACACAAATACAGTATAATATTAAAAAGCAGCTGCCATTGACAGTATTGTTTATGTTCCTAATATTGATGTTGGCTGTTGGTTCCAGCATACATTTACATTAGTCATTTAGCAGAGTTCTTGAGGATATCAGGTTTTGTGTTCAGAAGAAGAAAGGCATTCATACAAGTTTAGAATCAGTTAAGTAGGAGTAAATGGTGAGGAACTTTACATTGTTGGGTGAACTATCCTTTCAAACACTATTGAACCAGCTGATCAAGGTTACCAGACACAGAACCTGGAGGTAAATGTTTTACAGCTAGTAGAAGCAGGATTCAGGAGCAGGATTAGACTGTCCTGGTATAAAATTGAAACCTGTTGATGGAGAAAGTTGAGCTTTAATCCAAATTAAATTAAACACAAATTAAACACACCTAAACCAACCAATACAGATCTTCAGACTTGCTAGAAACTTTGTTGGAGCTAAACTCCACAGGACACTAGCCCTCATGGAACAGGTTTGATGACCATTGCTCTAAACCCTTTTTGGGGACCACTGTCCTTCAGAGCAATGGTCATCAAACCTGTTCCTGGAGGGCCAGTGTCCTGCAGAGTTTAGCTCCAACATTCCAAACCGAAGTGATCAAAACTGGCCACTTCGAAGGATATGAAGGAGTTGGAAAAATACAACTGATGGACACTTCGGGAAATTATCCTTTGAGCAGGGACGCTGTTTGGTGTCACACACTGCACTCATTTCTGAAAGGCTCAAATGTATGCTTCAATGCTTTTAGAGGGTCTCTTCAAAGGAATTAGGGCATAGGGATGAGCCCTTCAGATTGGAATCCACCCTAGGTTTCTGTTGACCTACTCAAGTGGTTATCAACCACATTCCTAGAGCCCCCATTGAAAAGTGTCCTTCTTCAGATATTCCCATTTTAGGTCTTGATATTCCGTTTTTAGGTCTTGCAGTGTCTACTAATGAGGGGATGAGTTGAATCATATGTGTTCGATTAGCTATCCCTGTAGACTCAACAGTTCTACTCACACCTACTGTATCTGCCCCATGCAGGGCAAACAGTTAGTTAAACAACAAACTAAAGGAATGTGGTTGAGAACCACTGACTTATCTTTGAATGCAGATGACAATGCTGTCAAAACAAACACCTGTTCAAACGGATCCTAAAAAAAAGTGGTGTATTTTGCATGCTAGGCCAGTAGCTGGCGATGTCACTCTGTGAAAAAACACTACTTGCAAATATGAATTCTTTGCATGAACACAGTCCTGTAGTCTGTCATTGTTGTTTTGGTTGACTCATGTATGTCTGTGGAATTAACAATTGGGTAAACAGCCAGTCAAACCACAAACTAAAGGCAAATAAGTCGATACTTTAGAGAATAGTTAGGCTATTCAAAAGAGAACTGAAAGACAGCAGATTACTTGTGTCTACTGTCTGCTCATCAAAATTGGTTTGGTGAACATGTTTTAACATTAGAAAACAACTTTCATCCTGTAAGGACAAATAAATGCTTGACTATTTATATAGACATATGTTCATTAATTCAATATATCCTGATAATGAGCATGCACAATATTGATATCATGGGCACTTCAAAATATTGTGAATAACTATTTATTGTTGAAACCTTTAGAGTGCCATTTAAGAATATTCACATTATTGTATTTGCAGTGGTTGTTCACCACAGCACCAAATGCTTATAGACTTATCCTATCAACAGTTTCATTTGTTAATCTGACCTAGGACATTGAAAATTCCTCATTAACTCCATAAAATAAGGCTCCATTAAACATCAATTAATTCAACTAACGTCATTGCAATGTTAACTACAAAAACATTACTTAATTTTAGGTGATGCTAATTCCGTATTTAATGTCTAATGATACATTGAACAGAGTAAAGGCATAATTGTTTATTAGACAAACTTAATAACTAATAAGATTCGGATGTCATTTTTAAACTAATATTAACAAAGTAACTTTATTAAATACAAATCCAATAAATAACATTGACTAATTAGACTTTATTGTAAAGTCGTCACATTAGAATTATAAGGTTCTATCTGACATTTTTGTCAAAATTGAGTTATTGACATATTCTTATTAAATGACAACTTATTTACATTATGGGATGTTTTACATTTTAAGACGTTTTATTTAAAAAGCAAATGTTACACACATACTGTTTGCTATGGAATGCAAAAACTTTGAAGCTCAATATCTCAAAATAATTCAGAACGCAGATAGAAGCTTATAATTCTAAGGTGACAAAGTGTTAGCTATTGAACTTTGTCATCTTTTTGCAATTTTATTAGGTAGAAACATTAGTATAATAACACCATATACAACATTTGATAATACCATATACTGTGATAAAAGCTTCAGCAGTAAATCACAAGAAAATGTTCTTGCTGCTTTTTTTAGATGCAAAAAAGACAGTATGACAAGCAGAGGGTGTCAGTCTCCCACTTTCAGCATATAGATTCCGTCTATCTATCTATCCATCCATCCATCCATCCATCCATCCATCCATCCATCCATCCATCTATCTATCTCAGCAAATCAATAAACACATAAGTCAACATGTGATAACTAACTTTGGGTTTTACACAGTCATAAACTATTCACAACCATTTACTGCTTACAAATAAAACTTTCAACAAAGAAAGAAAGAGAGAAAGAAAGAAAGTGGACAAAGCAGCATCTGTCACGCTTAGCATCATGTGCTTTGATTCTTACCTCCATCTGTCTCATCAAAAGAGTTCATGCAAGGGAAGTAGACGGCCAGTGCCTCAAAGGAAGCAGACAGGCTAAGTCGGCTCTGGGAGCGCTGCATTCGCATGCCAGGGAGAGCGGCATTGCCATCCTGCCCTTGTCTGCCCATTTTACCACCACGATACCCTCAACTACCTCAAACGATACTAAAGTAGATGCGTATAGCTAATGCCAAGAGATCGTTTTAAATCGTGTTGAAAGCCTCTCATCAGTAGTAGTAGCTGTGACTTTGTAGTCAGGATATGCAGTGAGGACTGCCTGATGTCTCCTCTGCAGCGCTCAACTTCTCATCTGAGATCCGGGAGGGGGGAGACTAGCATGTGCACGTGGCTCACTGTTTATCTGGCCAATCAGAAGCCCAGAAATGAAGAGACCCCTCAAACGCTTCTCCAGGAGTCAGAGCTCTGCCTAGAGATACGACTGCACACAAACACTTGCACATGACCTGCCTTCTGACTGCAGATGATCAGTCACTTCTCATATTCTCACAGGTGTGGTGGAGAGAGTAAAATACCATTGGTAAAAACTAGATGATATTTTTAGTAATGTGACAATAATTCTGCTATTCTCATGCAGCTTTTTCAGCCACAAGCTACGATTAACCATGAAATGCTGCTGCGTTAGGACTGAGTATCAGATTCTTGTTTAGTTCTTGATTTTGGATTTGATTGAGTGGATATAGATTTATTACAAATGCTATTGATATTTCGGAAAAAAACAACAACAGCAAAACATTCATAAGACATGTAATAATTCTAAGCAAATTATTGAAGAAATAATTAAATACATAAACACATATCCCTACATTGGGTTTGTCTATATTTGATCCAAAATTAAATCATAACAACCCAGCATTTTTCCATTTTGTATATATACATTCACCGGCCTCTTTTTTAGGTACTCCGGTCCAACAGCTTGTTAACACAAATTTCTAATCAGCCAATCACATGGCCGCAATGCATTTAGGAATGTAGACGTGATCAAGACAATCTGCTGCAGTTCAAACTGAGCATCATAATGGGGAAGAAAGGTGATTTAATAGACTTTGAACATGGCATGATTGTTGGTGACAGACGGGCTGGTCTGAGTATTTTAGAATCTGCTGATCTACTGGGATTTTCACACACAACCATCTCTAGCGTTTATAGAGAATGGTCCGAAAAAGAGAAAATATCTGGTGAGCAGCTGTTCTGTGGGTGCAAATGCCTTGTTAATGCCAGAGGTCAGAGGAGAATGGCAAGACTGGTTTCAGCTGATAGAAAGGCAACAGTAACTCAAATAACCACTCGTTACAACCGTGGTATGCAGAAGATCATTTCTGAACGCACAACACATCAAACCTTGAGGCAGATGTGCTACAGCAGCAGAAGACCACACCCGGTGCCACTCCTGTAAGCTAAGAAAAGGAAACTGGGGGTACAATTCACACAGGCTTACCAAAATTGGACGATAGAAGATTGGGAAAACGTTGCCTGGTCTCGATATCTGCTGCACAATTTGGATGGTAGGGTCAGAATTTGGTGTCAACAACATGAAAGCATACATCCATCCTGCCTTGTATCAACAGTTCAGGCAGGTGGTGGTGTAATGGTGTGAAGGATATTTTCTTGACACACTTTGGGCCCTAAAGTACCAATTGAGCATCGTGTCAATGCCACAGCCCACCTGAGAATTGTTTCTGACCATGTCCATCCCTTTATGACCATCGTGTAACCATCTTCTGAAGACTACTTCCAGCGAGATAACGTGCCATGTCATAAAGTACAAATCATCTGAGACTGGTTGCTTGAACATGACAATGAGTTCACTGTACTCAATTCAATAGAGCACCTTTGGGATGTGGTGGAATGGGAAATTCAAATTATGGATGTGCAGCCGACAAATCTGCAGCAACTGCGTGATGCTATCATGTCAATATAAACCAAAATCTCTTAGGAATGTTTCTAGTACCTTGTTGAATCTATGCCACAAAGGATCAAGGCAGTCCTGAAGGCAAAAGAAGGTTCAACTCGGTACTTGTAAGGTGTACCTAATAAAGTGGCCGGTAAGTGTATATATTGCTAGACTCTATGCTTAAGTACACAAGCTGTACAGCCGAACAGAAAAAAAAACAACAACAGATGGACACAAATATAAAGATATTCCTTAATCTATCACTTCAGCTGAACATGATGCACAAAAACAAAACTTAAGATAACAGGTTTTTTGATTATTGATAGGTTGTAAAAAATCCTGACACTGCATTCACCACAGTGAAAACAAGACCTTCAGCTCAAATGTGAGCTAAAAATCTGCAAACTATAAATATCTTATTGAGGGTATGTTGAAATCATCTCCCATACTCAAAATAGTAATGTCTCAAACCTTCCTATTCAAGTCTGAAGAATACGCTCATGACTCATACCAGCGCTCAAACCTCAACATGTCTGACAGTAACACAAATAGTGTGGTGCTTAAAAATCAAGGAATAACTTCTCAGCACGTTTCTCTGGTGTTTCTTTTTAGATAAACAATCCAATCCAAACCTAAAATACCATGTAAGTACTAAAAATAACCAGGTGGTTGAAATCTGGACTGTAAACCTTTGTCTAGTAAAACTGCTGTTTATATTAAACATTAACAATGCAATAGTGCAGACAGAAGACTCTTATCTGGCATTAGACTCACTGTGTGGTCTCAGCGAATCATAGCAAACAAAAAGAATGCTGCTTTAATTCACTGTCTCAGACAATGCCAATGCTTCAAAACACACCAGTAGAGATTTATGTCTTGATGCTATAGTGAATAGGCCTAAAATATCACATTTCTTCCATTTTATAGACCAAAACCCTATAAAGAGACATTTTAGTTAAATTTGCAAGCTATTTTTTAGATGTTTAAGTAGTTCTAATATAGTGCTGTAATCTTTTTGAATTCTGTACTTAGTGTTCTTGGAAATGTGAATATGTTATCTACTGAACGGCAGTACTAAATAGTTAAAATATAAAAACAATATATAAAACAGGCTCATTGGAAATGCGTGCTTCTGGCTACTTTTTGTGAAACTGCAAACAAATGCACTTAAATGTTTGCAAGTCTGTTAAAGCATCGTTTCACAAAAGTAAATAAAATAGTAAATAAAAAGTAAATTAATAAAGTAAATAAAAGTAAATAAAATCAAAGTAAAACTATTTGGTTGTAATTTCTCTATCAAAAACACTGTTGGCCAGCTGATCTGTACATCAAGCGCCACCTTTTCATGGCTGTGCACTAGGCATGGGCTGGTGTAAGATTCTGACGGTATGATAACCTTGGATAAAATATCACAGTTTCAAGGTATTGTGATTACTGTTGTAAAATATACTCTTTTTGAAAAACTGGGTGAAACTTTTTTTCCCCATTGAACACAATATATTTAATTTTAACATTCAAAATACTTTGAAACAGTAAACATGTCAGGCTTATAATTAAATAAAATTATTGACTTCTGTTGTTTTCGTTAGTTTCAAAAACACTAATTTCTTTACAACTTAAAAAGGCATCTTTGGAGAGCTTTTTTGTGTGGATATAAAGTAAAGCCACTGCACTGTTCATCTCATGCTGGATGTTGGTTTATAAGTGATTTGTTTTTCAGATGTTTTCTGAATCGTGGGCTGATCAGTAGCTTTTGATATAAAGGCTCCTTTGCTGCTGGACATAGTTTTCTGCTGGAGATAGTTTTAGTTGCCCTAAAAAAACCCTGACTGAATAGTTGTAAAAACACGTAATAAAATTACAAATACCTCAGTAATGGTATAACAGAAAATATTAACGACTTTTCATAACCGTGGTAAACCTTAAAAACGATGAGTCATAGAATCACCAGTTAGCATTTAAACAAATTGTCAGATTTGATTTATATTAATTTATGACACTAAAATCCTAGCAATTACACCAAAAATGCATTCATTTGAACAAAAATGTGATAGAACTGGAATAACCAGAAATGTTATTTGTATTTAAATAATCAAAATGAGTTAATTTGAAGTTTAATATATTATAAAACATAATTTTTTTTTTTCCTGGGATGCCAAAGCTTTGTAAGCAGCCATTTCCCCAGTTTTTAGCCTCACATAATCCTATCAACACATTTGGCAGTTGAACGCTCAATTCTAATTGATTGATGAACTGTGTGCAAGAAAAACATCTGAACAATGAACATCTTTATATGTGGTAACCAACATGTAAACCACAATAATTCTTCTGACTGTTAAGTAATTTAAATTCACCACATCTCCGCCTCATGAGGAAATTACCGTCTGGTGATTCATTGTTTCCATAATAATCAATTATTGTTTACATATATGGAATTATATGGAATATATGAAAACTAATCTTAAAAAGCTAAATGGAATATTCCACAATGCATAATTCATTCACAATGTGTAACTCAGGAAAGCTTTACTGGTCCATTAAATACAGTGTCTTGAAAAACAACCAGGTGTTGAAACTGTTTTCCAATTGTATCATGTGCTGAGATATTAGCTTGAGTTGACCCTATGACCTCTAACCTCTTCTCCACAAGAACAGATGGACCTAGTGAGTGGTTAGCATGTTATTAACACCTGGAACACACGGACTGTACATGTAAGCCCATTATTCCACAACAAGTGGTTTATGCAATTCTGTACAAACAGCCTTTGATAAGGTGTTTAGACAGGCTATGTTACTGAGAAAAGAGCTTTGGGAAAGTTTTCATGATGCTTTTTTTTTTTTAGGTCCAAATCTTATTAATTTGTCAACCTAGACTCCATTTTGAAGTGAAACAAAGTTGCTGACCGTTTCTTTGTGTGCATTATTCCCCTGTAGCAAACTAATGATAAGAATTAAGAATATTGTAGCTGAAGCCTTCAATCTAACATCAACAGAGGACTGCTACTCCAAATGAGGAAGCAAATGGTCAGACTGAATAGATTGAAAATTAGAAAGATTGTCAGGTTGAAGGAAAAACTATTTTTGTTTGTTGAATTAACTTGCATAAATTATTTGTTCACCTAGAGCAGGGGTCTCAAACTCCCAGCCCGCGTGTCATTTACGGGGCCCCTCCTCCTCCCTCCGGCCCATAACTGATGCCAAAAATATAATGAGATTCAGACCCCCAAAACATGTATTTTTTAATCACTATCATTGTTGTGCATATAGCCACTTGTGGATTTGATATCCCCCCCCCACCTTTTGGACGTTTAAAGTACTGCACTATATTATACTGTATTTCAGTTTTACTTTCGTTTTTGCTCAGCGTGCGGTCCAGCGTAACACACATGCAGATTAATTCTGGGGCTGATTTTAACATTGAAATAAATGTGAATAAGTGCTGTTATTTTAGTAAAGCTCTATTTTTTTAATATTCAGGGGTCAATTGATTATTATCAGTTATATACCACCTGTATTTTGTTAAACAAACACTTTTTCATGGCTTACACGTTATGCTGGTGGTGTAACAAATATGCTCATTTTGCCAATATTCGATTCAAATGGTCTCATTTAACAAATTTTTCTCATATGCGTATTGAGATTTCTATGAAAACTATGTACATTTTACTGCTGGTTGAATTTAACATGTTAAAGTAAATGCGAATATATACTTACTTTTCCCCTCATTGTTGTAGTTTTACAAAAAAGAAAGATACTAAGAAGAACAATTGCCAGTAAAGTCAGTAAAGTTACCCAAACTGTTTCTGCTGTTCTTACACTTTTAAACCTTTGGTAAAGAAACAATTGGTTTGTATTCCTTTCAAAGTAGGAATTTCAAAGTGTTTCAGTGAAAACCATATCCAATCAACCATAAAAGATATTATTATTTAGCAATTTTTTTTAAATTCCGGACCACCAGTATATTAATGTGAATTAGCTTAACATGTAAACAGCCGCTGGGAACAGAATGTTATCTCTCTGCAGAAAAACAAGATGAACCATTAACATCAGGTCTACCTGACTGAACTAATGACCTTCAAACCTCTCAGAGAAACAAAAAAGTAGTATTCACAAAAAGGGGATCTTATCCAACAACAATATTTAAAGACGAATATTGCATGCTTGTACAAATTAGGTTTTTCTAAGCAATTTAACTTAGATTTCTTTAAGTGCTGATGATAAAATGGGTGGAGAAATACCTTTTTTTATCGAAACATCAAAGACCTGTAGAACGCCCTAGCAAAACACTCAAAGACATTAACAGTTACATGTTATTTAAAGTCCCAATAACTAGTTACTTATTACATGCTTATTATTAAGATATTGGCTTATTAGTATTTATATTGTGCATGATCTTATTCTGCATCCATACTCCTACTCAATACTTAAACCTAACGACCATCTTAATAACTATTAAAGAGCCCCTATTATGGGTTTTTGAAAATAATCTTCCAGTAAGTAACACAGCTCTAAGTAAAGTGAAATAGTCAGCTAAGGCTTAAATCTGAAAGTGCACCATGTTTAAAACTATTGATTCATCTATAAAAGAGTTGACTCAGAGTGGTTTAAATGAATCGTCGAGGTAATGAATCTTAAGCCATGTCAGCATGAAGTTTATATGGAACTCAAGCCCCGCTCTTTTTGTTTTGCGTGCAGACCCAGGAAAATTGAACCCCCCGTCTACAGACACTGTAGCAAAAAAAAGAAGACAAACACTATAGCAGATCCAGGTTGAATCATGTCACGAAGACGCTGTGCTCTGATGTGTGAGGAAATATTTTTGCAAAAATACCTCAGCATTATAGCCCCAGCTATGTGCTGTGTTCCTGTCATTTTTCTGACGAGTGCTACAGCAATCTACACACTTTCAACAGGGGATTCATCTGCCGTTTCTTAAAAGAAGGACCAGAAAAGACTATTGATGTATGGGACTTTATCAGAGCTTGACAGAAACTTTACAGTACATGGTTTATAGACTGGTTTTTTCCACCATTTCACAAGTGTAAGTGCAAGCGATTAAAATGGTTGTCTTCTTGTTTTCTCTAGCTTGCAAAATATGTATTTAATTGTGTTTTGTTACTTGTTACCGCTCCACGCAGCTTGTAATGTATCTGGTTAAATATTTATATTCTCATTTCACGTCTAAAACCACGTTGAAAACGCGTCGCGTGGCGATTTCTTTACAGATTTAAATGCGTTTGTGAGCTCCCAATCCTCTGCTGTTTGTCATTGCTATGGCCACTGTCAGCAGTTTCTACACACGTGCGGCGGTCAAGTTTCAAAATAATTCAGCTTTTGTCAATGTGTGCATTAATACTGAATGTGTGTCATGGCTAAGAATAGAGCAATATGCTGGTGTTAAACTGCATTGCTTTAATGCACTCCTGCATTGGGATCACACATATACTCTGCACTCTGACTACTTCAAAATTGTTGATAAGCTGTGGTAGGCGATTCTCTTGATCTCACACTGAATGCAGTTGACCAATCGCAAAAGACTACTTCATCGAACCAATCAGCGCATATTAGCATCGTGTTAAGAATTAAGGGGTTTGAGAACTAATGAATCAAAAATCATAACAAAACTAAATCACATGGGAGTTGGGATAATTAGGTAAATATAAATGCATATTATAAGATTATATTATATTGAACTGACACTGTTTCAATTCACTATAATCTTCTATGTGAAGCTGCTTTGACACAATCTACATGGTAAAAGCGCTATAGAATAAAGATGAATAAGACAATGAAAGTGTTTTTTGACCTTGCATGTAAATCAGCCTGTTGTTGGAGATCTCCAAAATCAAATATAACCTTTTTAATGCATAACAGGGGCTCTTTAATAAGCTGCAATTTATGAGTTTATTGAGATAAAATTCATAGCAAGAATTGAACCCTAAAATAAAGGGTTCAAAACTTTTTCCAAAACACCCCAGAAATAGTTTTTTCTTGGACAGAAACTGGTTCAATGAATGAATGAATGAATCAATTAATTAATAAATCCCCCAAACTCCCAAACTAGAAAAGTTGTAATATCTAATATAAGCACTTTTAAATGAGGTCAAGAATATAGTACATAAAATATTTCCAACTCTGTGTATTATTTTAAGGTTAAAATAGCTTCATCATTATGTGCCACTCAATAGGCATATGCTCAAGCACAGCAGGATTTTTCATCATTCCATACTGACGCACACAGTGCATCCTCCTACAGACTCTGTGTGTCTGTGTGTGAAAATCAGAGGAATGAGAGGGTGTATTTTTAGCTATATATGACTGATCCGGCAGGAAATAGAAAGGAGAAGATCTTTAAATACATGAGGAACTGGCATTGGGAGTGAGAATGAACCTGTTAAGTATGGCAACATGTTGATCTGTTCAGCAGGAGAGTGAATCATTACTGCATCTACTGCACCACAAAAATATCCTCAACCTGTTTGAAGAGACCATGGTGGATTTACAAAAATCATACAGCACAATAGGCAGAACTACTTTTCCCCCAACACAAAACAAAATAAAAAAACAAAATGGTGGTTATTGACTGACTTGTAATTTATGGACAAAAAATATGACTCAATTAATGATGGTTTTTAATTGGGAGCAATGGTTTGGTCAAAAAACAAGTACTTATTGTGCAAAACTACAAATTAATATCCTTATTTTTTATGCAATATTTCTAAACCTAATTTCATGTAAAGTTTAAACTATTTTAGCTATCTTAAGTATAGCTTTCTATCTATGTAGGACAAAGCAGATGTGTATTGACCTGTGGCGAAAGCAGGAAGTAGTAGGCATTGGACGATAACTGTTTTCAAGGTATACCGCGGTTTAGAAAAGTCAAGGTTTTACAATGTAATTTAAAATGTGTATGAATTTTTTTAGCAGAAATAAATCCAAAGATGCCATTTTACATTGTAAAGAATTCTGTGTTCTTGAAAATAATGTAGACAGCAAAAGTCAATAATTTATTTGAATTATTTAGCATGTTATTTGATTATTTTCTCAAAATAAAATATATTGTGTTCAAAGGGAAACATATATTTTTTACCCAGACATTTAAAAAGAACATGTTTTAGAGCAATAATCACAATCCTGTGAAACTGTGATATTTTTATCCAAGTTTATCATACAGTCAGAATTATATACCAGCCCATGTCTAGAAAGTAGTTCTAGGTCCTATGGTTGATAACCACCAGATTGAATTAGTTGAAAGTTATAAGTACCAAGGTACTGTTATTGATAATGATTTAAATTTTAATGAAAATACTGAAAGACTAAACCTTGTAAATTAGCAAAGTTTATTATTGATAGGACTCTGATGGTTGTTTTTTATAAGGCCTACAATATGTAGAATAAATGTTTATTTTTTACTGATTTGTTGGTTTGCTTCTTTAAAAGTAAAACATAAGAACTCACTGTCTAATGTTTTAAACACCTGCAGCAAAGTAGTAGGGGTGAAAGTCCCAGGATTATCCAATTTGTATGAAATTCAGGTGTTAAAGAAAACTCATCAGATTACATTGGACATACAGTATCACATCGTCTTTTTGATTAATTTCTACCCCTTTGCTCAGGATCTCGATATATAGGGTTCCTTTGGCAAGGACCAAGATATTTTTTTATTTGTTCATTGAGCTATTAATTTACAGAATTTTAATGGGAAGAGGTAGTCACTGTTTTTTAGTACTATTAATGTTTGTCTTAAGTCTGTGATATGCTATACAGTGCTCAACATAATTGAGTACACCCCAATTTGAAAATGAATATTTTTATCCATTTCTCAGTAAATATAGGCAATGTATCTTGGTGCATTTAAACAAATCAGATTTATTAAACAGATTTATTTATTAAATATTTTAGTCAACAAACATATTTAAAAATTGAAAGTTAACACAATTAAATTCAAGCAAAGTATTACAACCTACAAAATTTCAACTACATTTTTCTTTTTTTTTTTGCTTCTTTTGATCTTTCCTCTTTTAATTTTTGTATTTAACATTTTTATACAACATTTAAATTTGGGTGTACACGTTTTTGGACCATTTTCATAAGTTATTTTGTTAGATAAGCTCCAGATTTGGCTTCAGTACTGACTAATCTAATGTAAATGCACCAAATATAATATTGTATAGCTTCCTATTAAACATATGATTTAAAAGATAGATTTGTGAGGGGTGTACTTATATACAGGGTTCATACACATTTTTACCACTAAAATTTCATCATTTTTCCAAGACTTTTCCAGAACATTTTCATGATGTAATGTCTCATGCAATGTTTACATATACATGGTAAATAATAAGAAAAACAGTGACGTTCAAAATCATTACAGCATATCATAGAACAAGCAACAATCTTTTTTGTTTCAATTTGTTTGTATATCTGTGTAAAATTGGTTTTGATAATGCTTACACAGCCCTAACAATGTGAGAGCAAGTTTTTGGCCAAGGACAGAAAAGAGGTAAAGACAGCTAACCTATATTCACGTTAGGGCTGCACAATACATCGTTGAGCATTGGTAGACTTTTTAAAAGTCTACCAAGTGTATTAAAAATGTAAAAAAATTATTATTTATTTCATTATTAGTTTTATAGTGTATTTTAAATACTTTTATTAGATTTAAAGTACAGTAAAATCACACAATAAATAAATGTAACATACGGGTGACGGACAACGGAGGTGAGGATCCAATGGCAGGGTCTTTATTAAACAAAGAATGGTCAGGCAGGCAATGGTCAAATACCTGAGCAAACAGAATCATAAAGGGCAATCCAAAAAAGTAGTCAAAAACTGGCAAGAGTTCGGTTCAGGTGGCTAACAGCAAAAATCATAAACAATGCAAGGGTCTAGAAACACTGCATGGGAAACAAGGCAAGAAAAATACTTCTTAATGGTTACAGGTACTAAGAAGACTTGGCAATGTCTGTGTGTGCTGTATAAATAATCTATGTAATGAGTCCTTGAGCAGCTTAAGTTGTGCATGCAATCAGTCAGGTTCAGGAACTGGTGTGTGTGCCGTACATGCTGGGAGTTTTAGTTCGTTTGGTGGCAGATTTGTAGTTGTCCAGCGACTCGTGACTGTAACAATACAAGGGAAAATAATTGCAAGAGTTCGGTCTTATCCATATTCACTCTGCTGGATAGTTTCAACACAAATGTAGGTAAAAATGGACCTAATTTGTCCACATCTTGGGTCAAAACACCCCAACATTTTCCTACAGTTTATTTTTCAAAAAAAGTTTCTTTGGAGTTTTTCTATCACAGAAGAGTTTTAGTTTGTATGTTTAAAGAGAAATAGGGCCCATTTGCATCCATTATGTCAAATCACCAGTCAAATCAAAGCAGGCGCTGCAGGAAGTTCCTCTAGCATCAACGCTCTTAAAACCCAACAGTCTTTCCTCAACAGACAGCAACAGGGCATCTGTGAGGACAGTTCACACCTTTGCATGTGGCAAATGCTGTGAATCTACTTGATCAAAGCTCTGACCTATTTATCTGATCATGGACTAATGATTTCACTGTAAAACTACATGAAACATCCGATTCAATGCATCCCATCCTAGCAGGAGTAAATGAGGCAGAGCGGGGTGAAGCACGAATACAGCAATGGGACTCCTGAACACTAACTGTGAACTGTAGAGAGAGACATGACCTTCCTCAACACTAGCTCATATTACTTCTGTATGTGTATATGTGTGTGTGTGTGTGTGTGTGTGTGTGTGTGTGTGTGTGTGTGTGT